>OOFG01063662.1:0-17613 GCA_900323295.1 Molva molva | reverse complement strand
AAGCCCGCACAACACCAGCAAATCCCTCCTCCATTATTCATCCCTCCCCTTTAATGACTTTTCCATCCAACCTCCATCCTTGTATCTACCGCAATTAAAGCCATGGGAGGGGGGGATAAAGTGTAGCGTTATCTGTGTGTGTGCGTGTGTGTGTGTTTAGTGGGCTGCATGCTTCTGTGCACAGCATGTCCCGGCTGCCCCCGATGTGCGGCACAACCGACACAATGAGGGATGAAAGGTAAGTAACGGAATAAGGAGAGGCGGCAGCACCCACAACAACCGGGCCACATTTTTCAGCGCCTGTCGGGTGTTCTCAAAACATCATTGGCAGCAGGGTAAACACAGTGCAGTACAGCCACGCTTGGGAGCCTTTTCTGCTCTTTTCTTGCTCTTGTTCGCCTTTCTGGGGCTTCACATGCGTCGGTCTATTTAGCCGCCAGACCTGGGCTATGCTGACTGAAAAATAAAATAACAAAACAAATGGGCCTTAAAAAACTTTGAGGCCCATTGATCATATGCTTAAAAGGACTTTGTATATTCCGATATATGTCATTTAGTAGTACATAGGGAGGGGGTTAGGCATATCGCTCAACGATGCCTACAGGTAAACCGCAGGGCGAACATTGGGGATCGAACCCAGGACCTTTTGGCTAGCAGCCAGAGGTCTCTTCGGAAATAAACCAGGCAGGGGCAGGCAGCTGATTTACTATGGAAATTAATTTGATAATGAATTGCCAGATATTGGAGGCCCTTAACACCACACTGGATGTCTAAGCTTTCACTGTCGCTGGGCTGGAGCTCTGTGGATCGCGTTTCAATCTCACAGATAATATGCTTGTTTACATACCTTGGTCATGACAAGGGGCCGGCTAAATATTTGATGAAGGCTTCTTCTTCGAGTTACCCCGGACCGCCGCTCTCCCCGTGACCCAGGACCTGGGGGTTTGGTACCTGGGTTTGGTACAGCGCCGTTAGTGTTAAAAAAGCCTCTTCTTCCTGGGATACATAGCGGCTAGCACGTTAGCACGATGATGATTCAAAATCATGACTATTCATGTGTTATGGGTTCAACATGTTGTGGACGTTAAACACAGAAGGTTGGCATAGACACACACGCGCATAGTTTCAAGCAACATACACATCACATTAAACCAACAACAACAAACAAATTGAAATGTCAGGAGGAGAAAAGAGTGGGAATGATGTTGAATGATGAGAGAGAGAGAGGGAGAGACAGAGAGAGAGACAGAGGGAAAGAGAGAGACATAGAGAGAAAGACAAGGAGAGAGAGAGACAGAGAGAGAGAGAGAGAGAGAGAGAGAGAGAGAGAGAGAGAGAGAGCGACAGAGAGAGAGCTGAACATAAGAAAATTCCTGCAGTGAGACATTGTAATTAAAATCTTAGTCACGGGAGAGCAGTGCAAGCTTTATCTGAATTTTAATTTCATATTGTGTCACTCCATGCTTAATACCACACAGAGGATGGGGTTCTCTCTCTGTTAACCCCTTCTTATTAGTTAGTTCTTAAGAGTGATAATACCAGATTAACACCATTATCATCTTTTATAAAAGACAACAGCAGTAGCACGTTGTACATTTAGGTAGTTATTGGTCAAGTTCTGGTTATCGGTCAAGTTATATGCCTACGGTGTAGGACATAATTGAGGGTACGGGGCTGCACTTAGAAGTAAAAGCCCGGCAAGAGCCAAATAACATCCTTGAGTCCGGTAACTCATGATCACGTGGCATCTTCAGGCCAGAATGTCGTATATATGTTGTGGTTGAGTAATAGAAGATATGTATGCATTATATGTATTCTATAATGAAATTATAATGTAGTTAAAACAGGGTACTGTCGGGTAGTTTAATGGCTAGGTTGTTTGACTCCCAGCCATAAAGACACTGGCCTGGACCCCCCATGTCCTCAGTCTACCTGTAGGCATCTTTGAGCAATGCCCTCACAACAACCAGCTCCGTATTGATCTACTGATACATCAGAATACAACCTAAGTTGCTTTGGATACAAACATCTGCTAAATGTCTACATAGTAAATAGTGAACAAAAAAAGCGTGGACAGGCTTCTTCACCACCAGCCGGCCAAAGAAGAATCAGCAACAAGTCTTATCTCGTGTGTTCGGATTGCAGTGAAAGGGAAAACAAACCACTGGGATATTTATTTAATGGCGGTTCAGGTTTTTGCTGGTCTGTGACGTTCACCCAATCAGCACACGACCCAACCAAGGCCAGGTAAGACGAGATGATGGATCTCCTTATTTACTAGCGTCTAATTACATCATCACACGCCCCTTAAATAAATAAAGAAAGAAAGAAAGAAATCTCACCGCTGCCTTAGTCTTCACCCACTTCGCTTCCATCACCATGTTCCATGTTCCCTGGGTTTCTTCCTCCTTGCTTTAACCCCAGGGTCTCTCTTGAGAGCCCCCTGAATAATGGACACATAGGGCTTTCTAGTGGAGGGCTTAAAGTATGGACATGATGGATCGCTTTTCATGTTCTTTCTTGGTGCCAAGCAGCGTATTTATCATTGTCATTGTGACACTCATATCAGGTGAATGCTGCTACATATCTATATTTACACTGCACGTGCTTTAGAAATGGATCCCTATATGCCGTGATCCAGTTCTTGCCATGAAGGTGACGTCACTTTGGGGGAAAATGGGTCAGCGGGGCCTGCTGCTTGGGGAATAGCAGCAGGGGACTGTTATATTTTGTGGTCACATTCGTCATAGGAGAAAAGTCACATGCACGTGTAAAACGGACGCGGCTTTGACCCAAACAGGAGACCAGGTAACTTTTAAAGCTAGAGTAGGCAACTAAGGAAAAACTAGCCAGTGAGCTAGATTTTGATCCAACTGGAAAAATCCCAACCCTCCCTTTAAAGCCAGTCCCCCAAAACACATGCTAGCTTGCTAGCTTAGGTCTACCTAGCCTTGTGGCTAGGCATGAGTGGCTTGCACTATGAGTGCAAGGGCAGAGTGCCCGCAGTTACCTGGGTAGGTAGGTTGTTAGACAGGTAGGCCATCCAATTATTTCATTCTGGCTGAATGAAATGATTGAGTGGGCTTATAACAGGCCTGTGACAGCAACAGAACCAGATTTTTGTCTTTATTTTGCAGCATTTGATTGACTAATGTCAGGATTTAAAGAGAATTTCAACAAATAATACAAGAATACTTTTAAAATAAATTGCCTACCCAACTTTTAGTTGCAAAACTGAGATCTGTCTGCTTGTAAAAGTTACACTTTTGGACCAGAACTAATATTGGCCTACACAGAAACACAAAATAATACCATACTGTGTTACTGTGCTAAAGAACAGGAAATCTCAAGTACAAATGTATTCAAAAGTCAGATTTTTGAGACTATGTAAAAGGCTGCAAATAAGTTTAAATAGCATTTAACAGATGAATATAGGTAAAAGCACAGGCTGAAGAATAGGCTGCAAAAATGTATTGTGTAGGCTATGTATTTGTTTGATATATCAATAACAAACTTCAATCCCTGGTTTGACAATTAATTTGGCATGTAAAGATGTTTTGTTCTTGAATGACTCTTGAATGACTGAATGACTGTAGAAATGTCTTCAACATTACAATGGATACAAAAAAACAATAAAAGCACCTTAAGCCATTGTTTACAACTAAACTGTATTTTTCTTCATCTAAGAAATGGTAAGCCTGTTGTTTTAATTGTGCGGGCATGCACGTTGAATGCTTTGAGTTGTCATCAAGTCATATTGAAGACCATTATCACTGAGATAATAAAGTCTCCGGAGAGAAATTGAAATTGAGAAGGTCGGGGGTGCAAATTGTTTAAATGAAGATAGGCCTACGAAACCATCAATGATTGTGTATTATAACAGTTAGGCCTGTTAGGCCTAAAAATACAATAGTCTGCTGCAACAAATCGTTGTAGACCATTACATGTTATGATGCTGAATGCTAGGCTCCTTAACGTCTGCCTCACTTTCATTAGGCCTCACTGTGAAATCTGAAAAATAACATTTTAAGCAAGAAAAGATTAAGCAAGATACCTTTTCTGCAATTTCACAGCAGTATGCCGTGACACGTATCACACTTTTAAGTTATGTGTTCCTTCATTATTGCAAAGTGTTACCCAAGTAGAGTCCTTCCTTTTCTTACTGGTAATTTGGTATACTCTGACCTCTGGCGGCCATATTTTGGTTTAGCAACTTTACGTATGGGAAAATAAGGCCAGAGAAAGTTAGATATATTTAACTGTCTAAATACAGGTGTGTGGTTTGAAAGGAATATATGAGCGACTGCATCACTACAATCTTACGTGCTACTTTTATTTATTTTACGCTCTATTATTAGTCTAATAGGGGGGTCGTGTTCTCTCGAAAGGACACGTGGAGAAGTTTTGCCGTGCATGGTGTTGCTTAGCAACAAGGAAGCTGTTGCCCCAGAGAACAGAAAGTACTTCCCGGACGGAAACACCGCGGGGTTGGTGAGCACGCTCAGGTCAAGGATACGGTGCAGTGTACTGTAGACAAATGTGCACCCGATGCTCAACAGTAAACAACTGGATGGGAAGCAGCCTACAGTGTGGTGGGAAATCATAGCCACCTAAGTTTATCATGAGAAGAAAACAATAAATATAACATTTTAAAAGCAATGTCATGAAATGAAAGGCGCCAATAGAGGACATGTAACTTGTCTAAATGGAGAATCTCCGTCGTAGCACATAACCACAGAAGGTAATTCTTATTTTCCGATGATACCCTGACCCAAATTGCACATTGAATTGCCAATTGCAAAATGCATTACCATTTGAATAACGAGGCCAAAAACCTTCCAGAGTACGCTAGCATAATCTGTTACCTGTTAACGTTCCCAAAATATACGAATTTAGTGTGGATAATCCACTTTCATGCTTTAATGCACGTGCTAATTGTATTCAGGTTGCTGATAATATACAATCGGAATATTTAAACTTTAGTCTTAAGTATTTTAATCTTTTTAAAAGTTCATCACAAACTGTCTATTGTGCTGCAACTCCAATGGGTTGCTATTAGGAGCTTCTAGCTTATAGGCTCTTTTGAGAGGCTCCACGATTCACGAAAAAAAATGTCCTACTCTGACTCTGATTGGCTTAGCCTAAAGAGTGTGGTAGATGAACCCAACTACTTGGTTAAGTTTAGGAGGGTCATGCCTACCACACCGTTTGAAAACAAAGATTTTCAAAAGGACAAGTTGAAAAAGTAAAGGAAATGATCACTGAGCAGATAATAAGCAGGATGTTGATCATCCGTCACCCATTATTTGTAATGAGTTATAAAGACCTCCTTTTACAGGAGGCTTGTTATGTCTCAAATGCTTGTCAGAGATTCAGAAGGTTCGTTTTCTACCAGCAGTAGTCAGGCTTTTTTAATAAGCACGGTTATCAGCTGCTGCTTTGTTATTTTGATTTAAATATTTTTTATACATTTATGCATGTGGTGGCTTCCAGTTTCCCTTCTGGGGATTAAGTCTTTTTTAGCAAAGCAAAGCAAAGCAACCCCTACATTAATTCCCATGATAAACGATTGTTGCATGAGTTGATATTTCAGAAATAGTTTAAACTAGGGATGGGCGTGAGTAATCGATTACTCGAGTACTCCTCGTTTCAAATGAACTCGGTTGGTGAACAGGCAAACTCGAGCTTGCGTATATATATATATATATATATATATTTATTACACGGCTCTTCTCAATGCTGTGGAACGCTCCGTTCACTTGCATGGGCCTTCACAACTTCCGGCGGTGAATTATTTTTTGATAATTCACCGTTGCTAAGCATATAATGACCGCTGTCAAGGAAAGTGGATTTTTTTGCCGTCTTTCGTATCACTCCGCAAGTAGTCCGGTAACTTATCAACCCCAGCGTACTCGGTTGCTAAGCGACGTCAACGTCTTTGGCGGACTATTTCTCTGCTGATCAACACTACGAATGCTGGTAACAAATAAATTGTAAAAAGACACACCGTGTGAAGTTATTTTTTCGTTTTGGCAAGTAGCCGTGTAATAAGCGGGATAATGTATAGAACGTCGCCGGTCATTATCGAAAATAATGACCCGATAATGACCGGCGTTCTATACATTTTAATACATTATAAACATACATCGTGTTTTGAACTTTTGCAAAATAAATAATTAATACTCTAACTCTGCCTGTTTTGATTGAGAATACTCATTAAACGTTGGGTTGGTAATATTGCCGTTCATCATTAGGCCTATTCCTGCAGCAGATGCGTTGCATTCTAAAAATAGATAATAGATAATAGATAAACGAGTAATCGATTGATCCTCGAGGAATTCCTTCGATCCCTCGAGTTTGGAATTTACTACTCGTGCCCATCCCTAGTTGGGACGAAATACACATTCAAGCCTGTTCAGACTCGCTTTGAGGCACCTTCTTCAAGTATCCGTGATCGCTATGGTAATCTATCTGGGTGTTCAATACAATGCGCAATTTGGGCCGGGTACTGGACCCGGAGGGATTCAGTGGTTAATAACCCAACCCATTCATCCACATCAACATGATTAAGTGGTGCTCTGTGTAGTGAATTAAAACGCGCCCCGTGTTCTCCCTCCAGACACAGGTGCCGGACCCCAAGACCTTCAAGCAGCACTTTGAGAGCAAACACCCCAAGTCCCCCATGCCCGCTGAGCTTGTGGACGTCCAGGCCTAGCGGAGCCGCAGGCTGGAGTCCCCTGCCCCAGTGATGGGTAAGAGAGACACCAGTGCCTCGCGTTAATGAGCAAACAGCAACTCCTGGCGCTTGTCTTGGCGCAGGGGCACAGCTGGTTGTATATTTTACTCCAAATTTGACCTCTATGCCTTCTTCCCCCTCGTATGAAATTAACTCCCTGAGGGGTATTTAAATTGATCAGTTTCATGGATGAATGCCACTTTTGATTATTTCATCGCCTTGCTTCAATGGAACTTGAATTAAAAAAATGTATTGGAAAGATTGTCTCTAGATAACTTACTTGTTTGCATTCTTTTTTTTCCATCCTTCCAGATACACAATGACGATGACTTGAAGAAAGAACTAGACCCCAACGGTGACCACTGGGACCCCTGTGTTTATTAATATCATGGACAGAATGGCTTTATTTGGGGGTGATGATGCATATGTGTCAGTGCATGTTGGGAAAAGAACACTATTGATGGGGGAGGAGAACACCAGCACCTGTTTTATTTTTTATTTGTCTTTTGAACAAAACAGCTTATCTGCTTTGTGTTCCACAATATTCCAGAAAGAACAGAACGGTTACTTTTGCCTGATACTGCTAATGAATGACCACAAAGCGAACAGCCGCCACACCCCCTTTAAAACATATTTCCCCGTCTCCCCGCAATGGTTACAGCGATGCAGCTGTCGGGCCAAAACACATCATTACGGAGGCGTGTCATGTTTGTGTTTGAGTGAATAAGAACATTGTCATTTATCCTGTATCAAGAACCCGGACTTGCACAGCAAACCACTAGCTGCATTCATTGTGCTTTTTTTTTTGTTTTTTGAATAATTAAATACAAGTTGTGGATAAAACAAAGAACACCCATGTTTGAAAGTTTTTAGCTTTTTTGGACCAAGGCTTTCCAGGCCGAACAACACGAAAAAATGGAGGCTCAGGCTCCGCTTTGCTTCCTTCCTCTCGGTCATGCCTCGACCAACAGTACCTCGTCACCTCTTGTGTATGGGGCGTCATCCATGCCTCACTGTTGCAATGTTAAAAAACCCTGTGTCTGGCACCCCCCTGCTGCCCACCCTTTCCCCCATGCACTGAGGTTACCGTTGTTCTAATTGGCCTCATTCTACTAGCGGCCATCTTTGTTCTGGCCATTAGCTGAATGAGGCCCATGGTGCAAGACTGAGGGATAGAATGTCAGGGTGACGTGTGCCACATTCAGGACGAAAAAAAAAAAGAATCCATTGTTTCTATGCATGTATACCTCCTGATACATGCTCTCTTGTGGTCTCTGAATCATTATTTCAACTGTAATTTGAGTTCACCGCCGTCAACTGAACGTTTAGGATGACATTTTAAGCCGATGCCAAGACGTTGTAGCCGTTTTGGTTTTTTATATATCTATATATAGATATAAAGATACACAAACTTGCGCAGCATCATGCGAGTGACGTATAAAAGGCAAAATAATTAGTTTCCACTGCTGATGTATTTTTTGCTTTTTACCCTTTACAATAAACAGCAATGTATTTAAAGTTACACTACAACAATGATGACGTTTTATTTATGACTTTAGAAAGCACCTTTTTGTAATAGTGGGACAGCTGATCACAATTTAGAGGTGTATTACGCCATTTAAAATGCAATGTTAATGTCAAAGAGATTTGGAGACACCGCGTTGTATTCAAACCCCTCAAATGTGATGGGGAAGGTAAAAAAATAAGTCCATTCTCAATTCCATCATCGCTCTGATTTGAAAGAGTATCTTTATTAATCCCAGACAGGAAGTTCTGGAATCGAAGTGACCGAAATCAAATGTCATATGCTACCATGTATAATCGAGTTATTCTGAGTGAACTGTGAAAAATGCACAAAATATAGCCTGGAATCAAATATTGGGAAAAGTATTATAGAATTAT
Organism: Molva molva; assembly: GCA_900323295.1. NCBI lineage: Eukaryota > Metazoa > Chordata > Actinopteri > Gadiformes > Lotidae > Molva > Molva molva. Next base: position 8,975 of record OOFG01063662.1, on the reverse strand, counting down.
TATTTTTTATTAGCAAAAACTTAAAACAACACAAATTTGGTCTATTCAACCAAACAATATTTTTTTTCCTGGAACGAAAGTATCTATACGCCCTTATATTTACAGTATTAAGACAAAATTTATGTTGAAGGCTCCCTTACTCAGTCGAAACCATATGATTATATATCAAATAAAATCTGAGACGTCACCAGAATATTTGGTGAAATCATGTATATGGTGGCTATAACAACGAAGCAGATGGAGGAAGTTTTACTTTCACTTTAAACATGAATTGGATAGCTTGGAGGGTAGACTTGAACACACAAACAGTATATTGTCTCAGCACACAATACAGTGATAAATTGTCCACTCTAGCTTAAGGACAATATCTTTAAATGAACTAAATCAGCTTTGGAAAACATAGCAGCACATATCCTAAATAAATCTTCAAGGCAGCTATGCTAAGCATGCAGTACCACTTCATTAAACACACTATCAAACAAACTGACGATCCGACCTTTGACCCCAGAGATCCGATCCAATCTTTCCAGATGGTCACAAGAGAAACATCTGGATCACAAAGAGTCCACGGCTTAATGAAAATTTTAGGATTGCATTAACACTGGAATGATCCTATCCTACCCTGTATTCGAAGATGACTGAGATTGCGTGGACAGTATGCCATTATCCAGCTGTTTATACATCATGTTCATGGATACATTACCCTACTCGAGGAATTTATAGTCAAAATAAGGACTAATTAGACTTAAACCTACACCATGTGGCATTTGCACTGCCAAGGGATTTTAACCTATGTAAATCAATGAGTTAATTTGAGAACAATGCACGGAAAATCGAAATTCTCCGAGCTTCATTACAGAGGGCCTCCTAACGGTACGCTAAGAGGTGAAGAGCAAGTGCCACCCCTCAACTGGTTAAGTGCTTCAAAGCGTAAATGGGTTTCATTATAATTACCATTATAAATCATTTCACCTCATTTCAGCCCGTACACCAACCTTTAAAGAAGGTTGGTGTAGGTTACCGAACACTCCTGTGCTACTGGGGGCTAGGGGGGTGGGCGTGCTGAGGTATCATAGACATCCGCAGGTCTTCACCACCATGTTGCGGTGCTTCTTGAGGATGACGTTGTTGTGTTCGTCATAGAACAGCACGGAGATGGGACTCAGTTTGGTGGGCGCGCAGCACGCCTTGGGAACCTCCTCGGGCTTCAGGAGATGCACCTGAGAGAAGCACATTACGTGTCACAAAAATATACTGTCACTTACGTGAAACAACTTTTATGTTGGTAGGAGGAACTGAAATAATCTTGCAGTGGCCATAATGTCATTTTATGGCTTCGAACTGTTCATTGCATTTTAAATGAAGACGCAAGTTTCATGCCCACGTTGTAAACCTAGCAAAAAGGGAACAACCCAAAATCGCCCTGAACAAACTAGCCTAGTTTTGCTCTGCAATGGCTGAGGCTAAATCAAAGCAGATTTTTACAAAGTAACATAAAATCAATATTCTGATCCGATAGCAAGAGCCATATCACCTTTACTGACCCAAAACCAAACCAAAACAACAACACTTTTTGCTGTTCTGAAGGATTCTCCTGTGATTGGTGGATTGGCTGGGTACAAACCACTTGTTGGATGAGGGCGTGGTTGGTAGCGTTCATGCAGGAGCCCAGAGGGTAAAGACATTCCCCGTCACAGTAGTAGGCAGAGTAGCCCGTAGGGGCCAACACCCAGTCCTGAAAGAAACACCGGTAAAGTACTGCTACCGTCACTGCGAATGAATGATATTAAATATGGCTTCATTTAGTCAATATCAGCGCTTACGAAGAACAACAAAGTAGGTCCAGTTATATGGCAAACTATGATTATGGAAAATATAGTTTGATGATAATAATCAGACCCACCTTCCAGCCGAGGTCACTGAAGCTGACGTAGAGTTCGTGTTTTTTGCACGCCTGGCGCCCACTGTTGGAGTGAGTGTGATCTGAACCAGGGGAAGATCCAATAGACACGCAAACATCCGTTTCGTTTTTCCATCCATGCTAATGTTGCATTTTAAAAGTAAGTACTTTGATTTCAATTCTCACTTAAGCATTTAAAGTCGGTGCTTTTCATAAACTGTGATACAGTGAAACATTGAGGTGATGTGTAGTAATATTGGAAACATTTCAGAATCAGAATGAATTTGATCATCTCACTGCTAAACTGTTTCCACTTTACAAATTCACACTTTATCATCAAAGAAGTAATGTTTATTCAACTAGTTACATTTTTTTTGTGCGAATGACCAATGGTGATGAATGGTGGGTAACCACCAGAAGAGAAATATCTCACTATCACAATGGCAATGTTAATTACCGTACCATGTATGCTGGGGACGGGAAGGTCGTATTTGTGTTTCTTCTTGCGGGGGTTTGGTTTTAGAGCGCGCGGTGGGCGACAGGGAATCTGGCTGGCCCTGAAGAACGTCACCATGAAGGGCTGCTTGGAGCGAGGGCCCCGTCGCCCCACCAAACCGATCCAGCCCGCGGACAGGGAGCGATCTGCGGGGCCACGGTTTGAAACACACTTAGGAAATACATCTTTAAACCTGCACTATGTAAGTTATCCCATGAGTGGCTTGAGTTGTAGCCACAGTTATAGCTATATCGTTATCCCCTTTAAAATATATCTTTCATTTTCCGCTAAAGTGGACCAGAATAACAGGATTTATAGAGAACAATTCCCTGGATGGATTGGCTCCTGGATAGTGCACTATACAGGGCACCATTAGTGAGCCAATTCCAACACGCACTAGACCCACCTTCCTCGGTCTCCACGTAGAGCCGTATGCCCAGGTTACTGCGCGGGTGGAGGAGCCAGCGGTTGGAGGCAGAGGTGACGTCAAAGGCCAGCCAACCTTCCTGGCCAGCTGGGACAGACTGGATGTCCAGCAGAACCAGTTCTGGCTCTCTGGGAGGGAACATAGAAACACAGGAGTAGAAAGTCAATTATTTAGGACTAGAGCCTATTGGTTTGCATTCATTACTATAGGGGCCTAAAAACCGGATGTCTTACAGTTGTATGGAAGACACCCTTATTGTATCCTAATTGAATCCTAATTGAATCCTAACTGAATCCTAATTGGGAATTTGAGAAACACATCCTTCTGGGGATGGCTTCGAATGCAATGTGTTGACTGGGCACACGTACCAAATAATAACTTATCAACACAGCCTGTAAGAAAATAATTCCAATAACGTTTTTAATTGACACCCTGCTCTGATCTCAACCCACTATCCACCCATCTCTGAAGCGCTCCAACCTGTGTCTGTTGTCTCGCTGGATCTCGTAGACGGAGATATGGAGCGTGCGGTTAGCCCGCTGGCCCATCGTCAGGGTCTTGTAGATACGAAACTCTGCGGCGGTCACCGTCTCCCCCTGGGGGAGGGGGGTGAGGTCGAAGCGGAACTCCTTCCAGTAGGGGCGGGGCTGCAGCAGGTCCCTCTCCTGCTCCACTGGAGGAGGAAGAGGTGATTCAAATGCAAATACACATTTTTTGACGGAGTATACATGATGTGTGCTCTAAATGAACATTGATATACATTATTAATATACATGGGAAAATATGAATTTGCTATAAAAGGTTTAGTTATCGAAAAATGGGACGTTGTAGGCTATAATGTCGGCGTTTCTATATCTTACAGGTTTATCTGTACATAAACGTGTAACGTTTTTCTTAGACGTTTCACCATCCGACCACAAGGTGGCGGCATACACTTCTCAAAACTGAAATCTACTAGTTCGAGCAACTCTGGCTCTCCACGTTATTATTATACATCCATGAAAACATCGCTTTTTTTTTCTTATTCTTTTTTTCACCCCAGTTGACTCAAGAGCTACGCTGTAGATACAGAACACAAGAGCCCCCCCTGCAATTAGTTTGTTTATTGGCGTTCTGTGTAAACACGAGTGCTTGGTGAATTTCCTTATCGGGTGGGATGTCATAAACTTACTGTCTAATATAAAGTTGTTGTTAAACAAACGTAATTACCATGCCGAAATCAGGGATTCACTCACAACAAAATGCCAATATTAAGGTTAGCCTTCACTACAGTAACACATCCTCCATACACTGACTAAAGCAGAGTACAGTGTCTTTACCCCACATACACACGCACATACACATGGTGCCGAGTACAGTAATTAGAGAGACTAAGGGCTCTGACCGCTGCAGCTGTGCAGCACACACACACACCACTAATCACAGCCCTGGCTTGTATTTATAGACCTGCATCTTCCATCGCTTTTTTCATCTCGTCCGTCGTCTCTGACGCTCTCCGCTTGTGTGTCACTGGGACATGTAATTCTAACCAGCTGTGTCTTCCCCTGCACAGATGTGTGGATGATGATGCACACACACACACACACACACACACACACACACACACACACACACACATACAATGCAGGCTAACATTGGACACCTTTGATTCAGTACATGACACTGGGGAATCTATAAATCTATGATACATGTTTCATTGTTTAATGTTTTTCTGCCAAACCTTTATTTGCTAGCTTTCATAAATGTTTTGGGGTAAAATACTGACTAAAGGGAATGGCAGAATGTAATTTAAAATGCCCTTTTTGGATTTGTTGTAGTTACTTAAACTGGATTGCCTATTTAACCCTCAATCTAGACTATCAAACTGTAACAGATAACACAAACCGATCATGGTTAATGAAGTCATTAAGATGAGTTAACTAAATGTGGTATAATTTTATCTATTAATATCTCTAAAAATAAATTAATTGCCATTTGTATCATTACAGGAATGAAGGTTAAACCCAACAGTTCACACTCTCACGCATCTCTAGACACATAGCTTTTTTAAACATTACTCCACTCATTCATTGTAGTATTTGTAATTCTAAATTTGAATAAACCTATTACGGAGTGTTTTCCCACGATGCAACATTCCAGCGGCCCAGAGGAAGGAAACCATTGGAGAGGAAGTTGAAATATTCAGACCTTGATAAGGATAAACATAAGCTGGGCCTTGATGTGTTTATGGCATGGAGTAGATTTGAGATATCTAGAATGTTCCTGACTGTGGATACAATCTGTCATGAACAAATTGTTAGCCTGCTGAAACACACACTGCTTCCATGGTCTTAAACTGGTTATTACTCTGAAGGAGTTTGCTTCAAGTGTGTACTTACTGAATTAAATTAGATTCTACTTTTATTCTATAAAAAAACATAATTACAAAGTATTGTGATTATTGCAGTTTATTCCTGCTATATTTAGATTTAACTATATTTAGAAATCTGATGAATATTAAGGAAGTTTAATTCCTTAGTATAGCTGCAGATTTAGTAATATATATTTGAATAGTGTATGTTATCATGAGGCCAATATGATAGTATTGTTGTTAAACGATAACACTTTCACTTGAGGTTTGAATGTGTTTAATCTCTTTTTTAAGCAATTAGACAAAAGCTCAGCTCTATTATCCCCCTGTGTTTGTATTGTAATATTACTCTAATGGGATTAGTTGGTGGTAACGTGTCACTGCTGCAGGGATCTGACCCTGCGCCTGGTGCTTATAAAGTCTCAGGAGTATAGTCTGGGTGGTTATTAGAGAAGAGGGTGGCCGTTCCACATTAGGAAAGTAAAAGTCCTGTCATGTTTATTGAACAACCATCGGACACATCTGATTTCTAGGCCCCTCAAGTTTTACCAGGATGTTTAACCAGCTTTTAATTAAAAACATGTTACTTAAATTAGCAAATCCAGATGTTTGGTCCTGCACCGCGGTTAGATGTTCATACAAAGCAAACACTTTCTTGTTTACAAATTCAAATATCACCCCACAACCTGGTAAATCAATCTGAATCTATCTATTTAATCTGAAATTGGATCTTTACACAAAATAAATTTGTGTCTGCTGTTGCGATTGTCAAAGTATAATATGGTGTTCCTGTAAATGTTTATTCCTAAACAACATGCACAATTTCTTCTAAATGTAGAACTCGAATAAGCAGAAGTTCAACTCTTATTTGCGAGGATTAGGTGATAAGGAAGATGAACACATTTTAATATTAATGTAGTGATTAGATGTGTTGTGATATTATACCAAAAAAGTAGGTGCAGGTGAGCAGCACCTCTAGTGACATCATGCAGGTGAGCAGCACCTATAGTGACATCATGCAGATGAGCAGCACCTCTAGTGACATCATGCAGGTGAGCAGCACCTCTAGTGACATCATGCAGGTGAGCAGCACCTCTAGTGACATCATTCAGGTGAGCAGCACCTCTAGTGACATCATTCAGGTGAGCAGCACCTCTAGTGACATCATGCAGGTGAGCAGCACCTCTAGTGACATCATGCAGGTGAGCAGCACCTCTAGTGACATCATTCAGGTGAGCAGCACCTCTAGTGACATCATTCAGGTGAGCAGCACCTCTAGTGACATCATGCAGGTGCGCAGCATCTTCTAGCGAAATCATTCAGGTGCGCAGCATCTCTAGTGACATCATGCAGGTGAGCAGCACCACTCACCCAGGTTGACGAAGCTCATCACGGTGTCCGCCTCACTGACCACCGTCCCCAGCGGCGGCGTGTGCGTGCTGAGGGTCGGCAGCACCCCATGGATCACGTGACCCCGCCCATCGGCCACGCCCATTCTCACTCCGTTATTACCCAGGATGTCGTTCCCCTGCTCTTCGCCCTCGGCCGACACGGCGTGGTACAGGTCCAGCATAAAGAGGGGGGCCGAGGAGGGCGGCCTGAGTGGGGGGTGGGGCCTGGGTCTCCCCGGCAGGCCCAGGACGGACAGGATCTCCTTCTGCATCTCCTTCTTCTCCCGGCCACTGAGCCGCCTGAAGCTGGAGTGGACCACCGCCTCGGCCTGCTGGCTCCACAGGGGCAGGGACAGCAGGAGGAGTAGGGGGACCAGGAGTAGGGTCCGGGACTGAAGGAGCGGGGAGCGGAGACCCCTGGCTCTCCTGCTGCTGCCGCTGCAGCTGCAGCGAGCGTGTGTGTGGCTTCTAGAACTCCCAGAGTCGCCCGCGGTCCGGCGGGAGGAAGGATAGTCCGACCCCATGCCTTGACTGTCTGCTTTGTCTCCCACGTCTCCTTCTTTACTCAGCTTGCAATGCTTCTTCTCCTATTTATCCCAAGCAGAGAATCTGTTGTTCCCCGCTACTACTCAGGCTCTCCTTAATCCCTCTGAACAGCACCGCAGGTTTCCACAAAATAAACTCTCACCATCAGGCGCAAAGACCGTCTGCGCGTCTCCGACGTTGGCTTTTTCTCTCTGTTTCCCCCCCCCCCGAAGCAGGCCAGAGCGCCTATAATACTCCAGGACTCTGCGCGAAGGCACCGAGGACCTACGCTCAACCCCGTGTTGATTTATGTCCGGCTTGTTTAGAAGACAGCTGGCCGCAGCCGAGACATGTTTACCTGGCCCAAGCCGCTTCTGTTTACCTCTGGTCGGGTTGCTCACTCTTTCCTACTGCTGCTTTTCACCTTCCTCGCGCACACAGCTCAGACTTGAGCGTCTGGCGATGGCACGGCGAACCGCAGACGTAATGAGTGCGCTGACATGATTACAAGAGAGGCCGATGGGATGTGTTTGAATATAGACAAACATTGACCCCTGTTGGAAAATTGCGCTCTCCTTTGAAGTGCGGGACTTGAAGGGAGGACTACGGCGAGTTTAATTTAAGAGCAGGCACTGGGGCGCTTGTGTTGAAATGGGAGAGGCGTATCATTAGATTGGCTCACTGGGGTAGGATTCAGACTTCAAAAAGAAGGGAAGCATTAGATCACACCTGCTAGGGTTTCGCTCTGCGAACGGCTGAGGATCACATCCCACACAGGAAGCCGCGTTCAGAGTGGAACCATCCGAAATCACTCCGTGTTTATCCAGTTAGGCTTGAGTATTTATTTATCCGTCCAAGATGAGCTAACACCCACATCCAGATGTGTCCCTTAATCCTGTTTTTTTGTTAAGTGCTTCCTGATTGTAATCCTTGGGAGAGATGGTCTTCTGTGTATGCACGTGTTGCTGGTTGCTCCAGAAGTCCTCTACCTTTATCCCATCAGCCAGAGAGATTCTTTCCAATAATCTCCATCCTCCTCTCTTAAACTTCTTTCTATCCCTCTCTTTGTCGAATGTCCACCTCTTTCTTTCTTTCTCTCTCTCGCTCTCCCTGCTGACACCCATCGCCCCTCCTAGTGGCCTCGTTGGGAGACCTCATCTCTCCCTCCCTCATTTTGCCTCCACCCATCTATCTTTTCATCTTTTCATAGCGTCTCTCTTTCATGCTTAACTACCATCTGCAGAATCGGAATGAATGCACGATGGGCCATTTTGAAGATGGTATAACATACCCCGCGTTTTTTGTCCTAAGCCATAACAACTCAATTTACATTTGCATCTATTTCCTTGGCATTCTTTGCCACTTTTTCATACCAAAAGCTGAAGTCGTGCAGTTCCAAGTCCCTGGACATGACTGTGTGTCATGCAGTGGTTTGGTGGTGAACAAAGCAATGGCGTACCACAGTAAGGAAATTCCTTACTAAGTCTACCTTCAGCGGCGCACGGCAAACTCTCTGGAACGCAATGACGAATGAGATCCAACAGAATGAGCCACACTGCTTGGAAGCAGCTGGGTTTGGGTTCTGCTGTGTTAAACCCGTTTCCTGTTGCGCCGTCCGATAATTAATCAAAATGTCCGTCCAGTTTGCTATGGCTTCTGCGAACATACAAGGTGTGGCGGTGGTGTATTTCTGTCGTGGGATTTGGAAGGGAAAGAAGGATTCAAATATAGCAGCAGGACTAGTGAGCTAGTGCCAGACGTGTACATGTGTGTGTGTGTGTGTGTGTGTGCATGCTAGGCTTCAAAGGCAGCCCATAGTGCTTGTGGTAAACTTTGAAAGGTACTTTGAAAGAGGCACGAATAATGTTGACCAAACCGTGCTGACC
>OOFG01063659.1:0-12470 GCA_900323295.1 Molva molva | reverse complement strand
GGTCAAGCATGCCTACAGGTCAAGTTGTGGACATGGGGCCAGAACCCAGTACCGTTGGTTATGGCGGCATGATAGTGTTGTGGGATAGATTGAAACAGTAGAGGCATTGTGTGTATTGCTGAGGGGTAACTGCAAACCAAAGGAATCAAGGTTGTTAAAAAGATATATATTATAATAATATAATAACTATTAATCACTTACCCACAAAGTTGCATTTTGTTTGTCTGACACTAGTTACTACTACTACTACTACTGATCTCTCTGTGTCTACACGTGTGTGCGTGGGCGTGTGCGTGTGTACGTCCCCTACCTGTGAGGCCCACCTTCTTGCGGCAGGTGAAGCAGCGGTTCCTCTTGGCGCGGGGCTTCTCCTCCCCGTCATCAGCTGCGGGGGCGGAGCCTTCTGACGCTGAGCGAGGAACATACAATTGCTATTGATATTGATGACAAAGTGATGACAGGGTTTTATAGACAAGAGTGAAGAGTTAAATGCATTTGTAGAGATTGGGGATCCAGAAAGGTTAAGATGGGGGTTGTCCTATTTTGGCCTGAGGGAGACATAAGAAAAATTGCAGGAACAATATTAACGGGATACAGAGGGGGTAAGATGGCAGTCCAATTCAGTAAGGTAATGAATTACTCGCAACGCAGCTAAGGTTGGTCCTTCTGGAGGGCTCACTGCAGTTAATTAAAACACTAAACCACAGCCAAACCCTATTTAATTGGTTACGTCATTTTTGTCAAAACGTCTGTTTTGACAACAGTGTTAACTTCCCAGGATATAGGAATATGCACTTTGGAAATTTCTCAATGCAAAAAATGACAATATTGGACTTGTGATAGGTTCCACCCACTTGTGACCTCGCAAACGGTGCTGCTCTTTGGACAGCACATCAAATTTCAGCTTAATACAAATAAGCCGTTCCTCGTCAGTGAAATCTTAGTACAAGGGTTCTCATTACACAGTCACGTAACACTTTCACTTTTGTATACAATTAAACCCAACGCTATGAAGCAATTGTGTACATTTGCACACATTTGTATTGGTATCAAAATTGTAATATAAAAATACAACTAAACAGAGAAAGCAAAAAATTGGGTGAAAAACTAAATAAATCTCAGCCTCACCAAATGCTTTACACTAGCACACCATACACAGGTAAATATAGAAATAACTAAATGGTGTGGTTCGGATGGGACTCACCCGTCTCTGCCTCTACACTGGAGCCAGCTGGGTCCTCTATCTTCCTCTTGCCTGTGTGCGAACCCTGTCCCAGGCAGGGGTCACTCTCTAGCTGCGCTGTTCCCTGGCTGCTGGAACCTGTCCCTACAGAGCAACATGCTGCTGCTCTACTCTCTTCCCTCAGCTCAGGGCCTCTCACTGCAGCTGGGACCCAGGCGTGTACATGGAAAGGGGGGAATATGGACGTCCATGCTATGGGGTATTTGGGGCTGGCCACTACATTGCTGGTAAATGGGTAGGAGGTCATTTGGGGTTACAGCAGCAGGGTGCATTGGATTTATTTGCATTGGACTTCTGTCTGTTCTGGAACACAATTATGCTCCAACCAACAGTTTTTCCCCCGTGGATTGGACAAAACAGAACCCAGTAGAACTGTAAAGCAGGTCCCACACCAGACCCGCCATGTTGCGCTGCGTCACATAGTAGAAAGGACAATACACATCGGAGGATTCGCTGTTTGGTTTGGTTCTGTGTTTAATAAAACGGGTGGAAGTCTTGCGGTACCAGACGATCTGAGATCTCGCCCCTTACCAAACGCCTACCAAATGTCTGGGAATTTTTCTGTTGTTGCTTTAAATGTGGTTATACATCTTATATGATGATGAACATAGTAATCTATGCCATTTTGTCACTGTTACAAAAATAAGACCGTATTTTACAGAAAACAGGTGTAAAATGCTAGGTTTTTGCCAGTCTACCCAAAACACTTTGTGAGTAGTCCACTCTAAATCAAACGCAGGTAACAGTCTTTTCGTGCCAAGGTGCCTGTCAGTATACTTATCGACGTCGTGACGACACCGGCGGGGTGTGTGTGGATGTGTAGAGTTCTGCCTGGGCAGTGATTGACTGCGGCGTCCGAGAGAGGGCTAGGCTTCTGGGACACTTGCAGTATAACGCCACGGTGTGTGTGGATGTGCGGATGTGTGGAGCTCGTTCTGAACAGCTGTCTATTTTGATGATCGTGTCCGAGAGAGGATTATGCTTCCCGGACACCTATAGTATAACGCTACGGTTTATGTGTGGATGTGTGGAGTGAGGGTTAAGCTTCTCAGTATTATGCCATGGTGTTTGGCGCATTTCATATCCAACCTCACTCATTACAATGCTCATACACAACGACGGTACTGAAATAGTTTCACAAGGTGGCCGTGGGTCATAACACGTTCCTTCCTAGAACACTCCGCCCAAAACATATATTTTATAAATCTCATAGTGTTCAAATTCCAGCTAAAACAGCGGGTTAATTTGCTCAAAGATTTCCAGTTACTTTGTTAAAATATTTGTAACCCAGGACAAGAAAGACACACGACAGTGTTTACAAGTACACACGACCTCTGCACGTCACACCCTGCCCTAAAGACTACTGAAGTCTTATTGTTCCCAGTTTTATCAACAAGACCTGGGAGATTATCCTCAGTCTCTAGTTGAGCGAAGTGTTTAGATACTGACTTGTGAGTCTAAACGGGTGGCAATGAATGGTGCATCAAAGCTCTGAGCAGAGCTGGAGGTTAATGTACGGCACTGTGGGGGCGGCACTATAGTGGCGCCGGTGTGAGTGCTCTCATTGAAAATAACGGTTTTGAATTAATAGAACGTTGTGTGTCGGCGGACAGCGTGCTCAGTGTGCGACCCCCTTGAATTATCTAGCAGATACAATGAAAAATATGATTCTGATTTGAGGGAGGTGAGCCCGATTTGCTAGCATTGTCGGGTATTTGAATGTTAATGCTGTTTGTTATCTATACATGTAAGCAGGGGCAGACCTGTAGTTAAACAGAGACAGAGGTCCAGAACATATGTGTACAACAAGTGTACACTAAACAAAACAAACAAAAAACATACTTGTACTGATTACGTCGTCCGTATCGGGGATAGCTTTAGCCGCTGAGCTGCTCTCTTCTTCTTCCGAGGGGGCGGTGGAGGTTGTGGTTACGTTACTGAAACACACACCAACAAAGAAGAGCATGGCTGGAATGAACAAACAAGATGTTTCAGTGGGTGTTTCACAACAAGAGGAACATCTGCTTCTTAGATAGATAAGAGAGAAATTGATAATGGAAATACAGGGGGGAGAAATGGTCCCCGGATAACGTATCCCATTACTTAAGTACGTCTACAAATATGATGATAGGGATAGTTCTCATATCTAAAATGGTGTGCTGTGTGATTTTCAAGAAAAAAACGTTTTTTTGTGAATTATTGGATATGAACCCATCTTTTACAGATGTTTTAAATTAACCTTCTCTGTGAGTGCCTTGGATCAACTAAGGGATTCACTTAGTTCTGGCTCGGACTAGAATCAAGAGGGATGTCTCCCGAAACAGTGAAAAACATTAGATCACTGGAGAATGTGAGGTTATGTATCTGGCGGTAGAAAACCACCTTTTATAAGTCCAAACAAAAATATAGTTCCATCTTTTCTCAAACACACATACACACAGACACACACCTCATCATCATAAAGGTGTGTGTGCGCTCTAAGGAAGAAGGGCATCAAAACATATCCTCAGACCCCTATCACAGCATTCAGCAGCCGAATGTGCTAAGAGGGCAACATAAATAGTTTGATACTCCTACCCGAGCCGAGTTATGAAGTAACAGAGAGATGGCCAACTACAGAGACCAATAGAAAGACAAACAGACAGACAGACAGTCATTGCGAAATAGGAGCTTAATTACGGTCAGGATTAGTACCTGCTCTGTCCACATTGTGTGTCTGCGTGTGCTATGGTGGCAGGCGGGGGTATACTGCTGCTGGTCTGGCTCTGTGATAGAAACGAATCTCCTGTACTGCTGGCGGCCGAGGACGAATCTGAAACGACAACAGAACACGTTTCGGTCTACAGTCACTGCCTGTACGCCGGCTACAACTGATGTTGCGTAATCTGTTGAGTTACTGGGAATGTTGCACACATGTATAGGTTCAATTATACTTGTGTGTTGAATAGCTACTATGGGTGTGCTTTGGGTCTCTGTTCGACACGGAAGTTTAAATGAAGCTTTACCGTAGCAGCAAGGATAATGTCTTCGAATGGCAACCCTTGGACTAAACCTTTCAGTCTAAACAGAATAATGGCACAAATAAACACACCTGAATGGAGCTGCTTTCATGGGACTTGGGAGGAGTACTGCCAGTACAAAATATTTAAATGGCCTAATAGTTGCAAATATTTGTTATCTCCACCGAGGGAAATAAGACCATCTTTTAGTATACGTTGGACAATTTCTCCAGCTGGAACAATTATCTAGTAGCATGATCCTTTTATCCAACAGTCTTGACTCAAGCATGAAATAAATGTGTTCTTTACACAGTGACAAAGGTCCACTAATGGTAAGTGGATCTGCCATCTCGATTGATTAATGAATGCGTGGAAGCAGAGTGCAGAGCAGTTTGCCTGGGATGAAGTCATACCTTAGCCGATGTTTTAATATCATTGAATGTAAAGAGATAACCTCAGGACAACAATGTTGATATTTTATTCCGCAATGGTACTTAATTGATGAGCTTAATTTATGGGTCTACTATGCTCTTCTCTAGGAAACCGTTTCATCGAGCAGCGACACAACAGGTGAGCTGCGTTCCCCACCTGTTGGACCGACCCGTCCATTTTGCCTCTGGAGGAAGTCTTTGTAGCACACAGAACACATGCCGTTGTTCCGCGGGTTGGCATAGAAACCACAGCCGGTGGTGCAGAGCATGGGCCCTTGGCTCTGGTTGGTTTCTTGGGCCATGTCCCTCCTGCAGAGACAGAGCAGACCAGGCATCAACAACACTGCACAACGTTTTTTTTTGGACATTTGATAAAAATAAGAATTAGTCCCATGCACGTGTCAATATAAAAAAATCCTACTGTTGCCGACATCATGATGAATTTCGTAATGAAACAAAAAATATCAGAATTATCCCTCTCTATAGTAGCTTATGATTGTCAGCATTGGTCAGAAATATACAATTGTTGCATCCCAAATGAGCCACATAATCAAGATGAAAGGGTATCGGAACTAGCCAGCTTAAATAGGTGTGGCTAATGATAATAATAGCCTAATAAAAAATACATTTTTAATTTCCGTTGGAATTGAGTGAGTGATGTATGGAACCCAAATGCAGCTAGGTTAACCTAGCTGATTGCTAGGTTACAAGCCTTAAAGTTCCAATAACTTATTCCGTAATTATTAATAACATCAGTATTTCTGGCCTTGCCTCCTCTACCCATCCTCTGAAAACAGGTGCCAGAGTGTAGACATTAGGAACATGAAGAGAAGATTTGATGACAAGACCTGATTGTCTCGGTTATAATGTAATCTAGCTTTTGCTACAGAGGCCAAACTGAGCAAAACCATTCTACTGTTACCTGATATAAATCGAAATCCGATTTTAAGAGTGGATGTGTGAGAAACAAATAATAAAGGGCAAAACAAATATATAAACCAAGGTTGGAAGCCTTGGACTCATATCGAATAACCCTTGTGTTTGTATACACACCCTGTTATTGGCGGTGACAAGGAGAGACTGGGTTAACATTCCCAGCATTAACAAGGACAAGTCAGTGTTGATGTGGAATGTCTTCAGGAGCGGGACATTTGAGATTCCTAGTGTAATTTGGTGAACTACATACACAGAGGGGGTAATCTTGTACATGGGTAACATATGTATTGATGGTAGCATACATTAGAATGCATACATCGACATATAGCATCAGTGTTGTTACCGAAATCAACCTGGATAGTAGTTTCATCAGTGACTTCCCTAGACCTCTGTCAATGTTATTTTTCAAACCAAACAATGCACCGAAACACAGGTTGAGATTCTACAGATATTGTTAGGTGAAAATGTTAAGTTATTCGACCAAAGGTGGACGTTTATTACATTTAAGAGTTTGAATGTTGGGTGTTGCTGCTAAACCCCGAAAAGATTGACATCAAATCACTGTCACCAATAAGTAATGGGATGCTGCCCACAACACCCTTCTCCAGGGAAATGTTTTAAAGCTTTTTGTGCGACGTTTAAACAGCGAAGTAGCATCTGATTTCTACCCCCTAACTCAATCAACAGTTTTATTTACAGGGAGATATAAGTTTATTATATCACTCTACAATGACAACCAACCCACTGCCATTTCCTGCTTCAACAACCCTCTTTTGTTCTGATAAAAGCTTTATGGATTACACAAGCCCAAAGAAAACCAAATGAGTAAAATGTTCCTTGAAAACAAAACGCGTCAAAGTTACACATTGTTACATAGAAACTTTTGACTTCCACCAACCTCAATTATTGTGCAAAATCCCCTCTCCTCTTTTTTCCGTCTCTACCAGATAACACCCACCATCATATGTCCGGAGCCACAATGCAATAACACATCACATGCTGCTATTGGCTGGCTGCTCCACAGACCACGCCCCTACAGCCCGCTCATTGCGTGAAAAACCCGTCAATCATTGTGTTTTATCTTCTCTAGTCAACAGCCGGTTCGATTCTAGACTACTTGGGGGAAGGGGGAAAGTCCAATGCCCACGGTCCGATGACAGCTGAGGGACAACGAGCCTAGCAATACAATACCAGATGTAGGAACTCATCTACAGTTACCGTTGCTTTACTTGGGTAAGGCATAGCCGGAACAACATAAAGCTATGTGAAAATATGCTCCTGTGTGACTGTGTCATCACCCGGTCTGGTAGAAGTGAACCAAGCATTTCCTACATCAGATGAACTACATATAATTAGAAACCAACCATTAACACGTCTCCAACGCAGTAAGGGTGTGAATATAGTACATGAGGAAATGGCCATTCTATCCCATAAATAAAATGTGTATATATAAGAACCCTCCCAGATTGGCATTGACTTAATTTGTTTAGACAACCTTACCCTGTTTTATTCGGCCACCCGGTCTTCTCAAACTTTTTTCGTGATCTGAAATGGGTTATTGAATGCCAACGTATCTAGTTACAAATAAATAATCCCTGTCATAAATGTATCTGGCCCCTTCTATCCTTAACTAGCTTTGTTTGGGAGGGGAGAGTATTAATAAAATAAGTACTAGTACCGATCTAATCCCTTTAACTATCCTCGCCTCGTTGGAAGACTAACTAATCTCCTAGTTAGAATTAAAACTACACATTTGGTGCGCTTCCGGTGCGCGTCTGACGTAACACAGACATGCGCAGTAGTGCTGCTGCTTGACAGACGTGTGTTGCCCGAGTTGTTCATGAATTTGTCAATAATTTACTACTGGGGTTGGTAAAAACGCAACGAAATGCGAAGTCTAAAATAACGTTTTAAGGTTTTTGGCCCATAGAAACGCAGTGCAAGAGATTGTCCTAAACTAATGACGAGGATGGCTGCCCTACGTGCAGCGAAGCAAGCTTTGAGAAGAGAAATCAAGCAACGTGTTGCAGCGTTGAGTGAGCAAGAAAAACAACGTCAATCTAAAGTAGTTTCGCAAAAGGTAGTTTTGCAAAACTCGTTGCTTTCTTTGGAAGTCCAACGTCAGATCCAGTTGGAAGCATATATGTGCAAGTATTGTAACCGGATAAGACATGCAAACAGTATTTCTATATGTATATTTGTATATCATTCGATATAATGTATATATTTGCTTAACTATTTGGAATCTGTCTTTTCATTTCTGGTTGTACATCACAGCTAATTAAAACTGCCACCTCTTTCCAGTGATATTGTCCTCTGTCTCACAAAACCTTCCAGCTGTTTAAACACCCCATATATTCGAGCTGTGATCGGATCGCGGTGTTCCTCAGCATGCACGACGAGGTGCGTACTGAGGAAATCCTCCAGGACCTCTTCGCCCGGGGCAAGACCTGCTTCATCCCCAAGTACCAGTCCCAGGGAAGCCACATGGACATGCTGCGACTGCACAGCATGCAGGACATGGAGACGCTGCCCCTGACGTCCTGGAACATCAAGCAGCCCTCTGACGAGGACCTCACCAGGGAGGAAGCCCTGGTCTCAGGTACACAGCTCGACACTCAGCTAGGAGGAGCCGGGGATCGAACGGGCAACCTCCAAGCCACCAGATAATCGCTCTTCATCCAGACCTACTGCTGTACGCATGCGTGTTTACATGCATGTATTGTACATTTAACTGACCTATATAACCGACCAAAGGTGTTATCCCCTGACCCGGTTAAGGTCACGGTTTTTGTGTGCATGTAAATGCACTGAATGCATAAACAGTGATATGATGTGTGGTTATCATTTGTGGTGATTCAAATAATACATTAAAGGGACAAAGCAAATGTAATATCAAAGTTGCATACATTTATATATTTAGCAGCCTATGCATAAATCCAAAAGTGAGGCTTAGAACAATCAAAAGCCTACCATCCAAGTGCTGTGAACTAGTTACAAATCCACTGTACAGAGACGAGACTCAGAGTAGCCATAGGAATCAGTATACATGTTTCTTTAAGGTTTTAAATAAGACATGTGTGCCTTATCATGTGTAGGCTACCATACAAATGACAAATTACATAAATAATAGATGCATCATTTGTCATATCATTTGTCATTCACATGCGACACTGCATGTGAAGATACATGGTGTACTTACCACGGCTTATCTTTCACTCTAGAAATGCCTGATTGTATTTGTATTTAAGTAGAGCAAGCCGGTTTTTGGATGTGCTTAGCCTGGGGCCTGCGGGTAAATGTGTGGCTCCTATCTCATTTTTACAGACCTGTTGTTGATGCGTATTTAAGGAAGAGACCCTTTCAAATGAATACTAGTCAAAGAACATGTTAGAGTATGACCCTAGTTGGAGTTTACTAGTTTATTTTTGTCACGTTGTTTTCTGTGGCAACGCACAGTGTGAGCGGTGTGCTCTTACTGCTCTCTGGTCAGTTTTTGCCTTTAGTTTTTTTCACATTAAGTTTACGTGAAACTCAGTGCAAAACCTGACCACTAGATGGCGACATTGCACTGGAGCTGACTTGCACATGGAGTTGAGTGCAACAGATGTCGCCCGGGCATGTTCATTTATTTCCCGGTTTGCTATGGATTGGCAATTAGTTTATAAAGAGTGACAAAGTTTCATATATTTCAATTGATATATGCAAATCGGTGTGTAATCTAATGCAAATGGAAAATGTAGCCTAAAATTTCAAGGGAAATTACAAATGTCTTTCACTCAGCATAGGGCCATCATGAACATTTCAACCGTTTTATATTGAGAGAAAAGTATTAGATTATGATACAAATTGTATCATAATCAATTTAAAAAAAAAAAAAAGCCCACTCTAAATTGCTTTGGATAATGTGCAGGTAGGGGTTAGGCGTGTGGCTGAAGGATGCCTACAGGTAGAGCCCCTTTCGGGCTGCTACTTGACTATCCTCCTGCACTCATTTGCCCCCCCGATGAGGTCTAGTGTGTAGTAATCGTTTGAGCTCTGGGTTAGCGCTCTGGTTGACAGGTCCTGGTCTGACAGGGTTTCACAGTTAATAATCCTCTCTTTTGTATGCCTTTATTAAAAGATGTGTGATAAAGCACAACGGGAATCAAATTAGTCAACTGAAGAGTTCATTTTGCGAATACTGTTGGCGTATTACTTTAAACCGCAGCATTTATGCATTCATGCTGTCACATTGCAGAACTCTAACGGTTGGTGCAGATTATCTCAACTGATAAATGATCTTGACTGATGTGAAAGTGAATATACCCATGATGCACAATGACAAAACCCATTCAACAGCATCTTTGGGACAATGCAAACTGTCACTTACACAGGAAGCTGACATAAATTACACACCAATGACCTTGATCGGAGATGGGCCCATTCAACCAATCTGAGACACACTGCCAATCAATTAGCAAGATTGTCTCAGTAGCAAACGCACCAGATATCTCAACAAAGACAGAAATAAACCCACTGAATTGTAAACTAGGCAATAAAGGGCAGAACAATACCTGTGAATGAACAAAGATGTTGTATGGTGATGTTGGCTTGTGATGGAGTTATTGTGGTGATTCACATGCACCTAATGGTTTCATGTTTAAAGGTCCCATTTTACATTAAATATATATATGCTTTGTGGCGCATCATATAGTGATTGAGAATTGGGGGCAAGTGATCGAGTATTGGGGGCAAGATAGTTTTGTGTGTTTGACTCCAGGCTGAAAGGTTCCTGGTTTGAACCACAATATCCGCATCGTAGGCATCCTATCAAGATGCCCTGACCCCTACCTGCTCCTTAATGGCATTTATCTGTAGTTGCTTTGGATAAAAGTGTATGTTAAATAAATAGCCATAATAAATAAATGATCAATGGAACGCATTTATATAGTGCTTTTCTAACCAGTGGCCACTCAAAGCGCTTAAATACAAATGCATTACGGCACAACAATATTGTGATTCATTATTGGAAACTCTCAAGTCCATCAATCCCCCCCCCCTGTACTCTGTTCTCTGTGGTTCTCTATCCAGGAGGACTGGACCTGATTCTGATGCCCGGCCTGGGCTTCGACAAGGCGGGGAATCGTCTGGGCAGAGGGAAGGGCTTCTACGACAGCTACCTGGAGCGCTGCACCAGCCACGCCCGGGGGAAACCCTACACCGTCGCCCTGGCCTTCAAGGAGCAGCTCTGCCAGGAGATCCCTGTGGACGACAACGATGTGCTCATCGATGAAGTCTTGTATGAGGACCTGGAGTAGGTCTCTGGGCTGATAACAAGCTAACTAGCTTGCTGAATGCTAACAAAATAACTAGCATCAGTATGTTTGGCTGATTGCAGTTCACCAGGGAAGAGTCATGTTCTGAAGCATTGCCAGCTTCACTTCTTGGATGGAATCACAGGCGCTTAAAGGCTGTGTTTGTTATACTGCACAGAATCTCCTTGGCGTTTGTATTAATTGAAAAGAAATGTGAATATGTACAACTAATTAACTATATTTAGAATTCTTAATATGTGAGTTTTTTTCTAAAAACTAAATACAGTGTACAATATTATATCCAAATAAAATTTGTTTGGAGTGGATTTGAATGTGTGAATGTGTGTTTTCTATGCTTTCACCTGCTTCACATGCCTGAAAGACAATAAATTGTATTGGAAGTATAGTATAGTATAGTATAGTATAGTATAGTATAGTATAGTATAGTATAGTCAGCACAACATAAACAGGAGTAGGCGGACAGAAACACTAGAGCGACCAAACAATGTTGAATTGTATATTGGTCATTTCAAGTCATTTTTTTTTTTAAGAAAGCAATGACAATCTCTGTCAAGTGCTTCTAAAGTAAATCCACTACTTGTCAATGATGAACATTGGTTCATTAAATATTGATGAAAATATCATTGGTCCTGGAGCAAAAATTTGAACCGTGAAGAGAAGTGTGTTCTAAATGGTTCCTGTGACGCAGAATGGTTCCCAACTTACTTAATGTCAAGTAGAAACATTCATCTGATTCTAAAGAGTGACTCCACTCTTGAAATCAATCTCAATGGGGTGGAGAGTTCATGGGTCTATGTTGAACAATGGACCACTTCAAGTGAACACACTGACAGAATAGCTTCTGTCCACACCCTCACAATCACGATTATGTTGACGTGTCTAATGAGGATTCTCATTGCATTTCATATGCGTGTCTTATTTAAGACTTTGTAACTTGTAGCCTTACGATGTTTATTTCAACATCTCTGTACAGTAGGCCTATGTCTCAGTTTTACACATGCTTTACTAATTTCAACCTTATAGCTACAAGGGTATAAAGGAGTCTATATGCATACATCAAAAGCCAACACAATAAACAATTTGTATTACATAAGGATGTACAGTGCATACGGAAAGTATTCACAGCGCTTCACTTTTTCCACATTTTGTTATGTTACAGCCTTATTCCAAAATGGATTCAATTTATTTTTGTCCTCAAAATTCTACGCACAATACCCCATAATGACAACATGAAAAAAGTTTTTTTTAAATGTTTGCAAATTTATTAAAAATAAAAAACGAAGAAATCACTTGTACATAAGTATTCACAGCCTTTGCTCAATACTTAGTTGTGGCACCTTTGGTAGCAATTACAGCCTCAAGTCTTTTGGAATATGAAGCCACAAGCTTGCCACACCCATCTTTGGCCAGTTTCGCCCATTCCTCTTTACAGAACCTCTCGAGCTCCATCAGGTTGGATGGGGAGCGTCGGTGCACAGCCATTTTCAGATCCCTCCAGAGATGTTCAATGGGATTCAAGTCTGGGCTCTGGCTGGGCCACTCT
>OOFG01063657.1:0-12030 GCA_900323295.1 Molva molva | reverse complement strand
ATATGAAACTTCCTGCCAATGGACAAACTGTCCACTTCACATACCTTTTCATTTAACATTGAAACTTCCTGCAAACGGACAAACTGTCCACTTCACATACCTGGCTACTGGCTAAAATCCCTGTTATCGCTATCCATGGTGCTGATATTTGCATTGATTTCTCCATTGACTTGGTTTGATTCTTATTCTCTCTGTTATCCATTTAATTAATTTTGCTCTAGACACACACACACACACACAAACACACAGGCGTAGAGGAGGGAAGCTGGTTAAGGTGAGGCGTAGAGGAGGGAAGCTGGTTAAGGTGAGGTGTAGAGGAGGGAAAGCACACGCACACGCACACACTCTAGTACCACCCCAGCTAAGCAGCCTGACATGGTCACACTTTCTGATGACAGCACCCCCACGCACACACACACACTATTTCTAGGCTCATACTCTTTCATATAAAAGAGACCCCAGGTCTCTAACTTACTCCCAAGTCATATGACGGCCCCCCACACGGCCCCGTTTTGGCTGAGAGACTTGAGATTTTCACTGAGCGATCCCAATGTACCCCCGGTTGACTGTTGCGGAGGCCAATTTCCTGTCTCTTTCCTACGAATTTATATAAATTTATAGCATCAACATTTATCTCCCATGCGTTTCAATGGAGAATTTGATGGTGCTTTGAGACTCACTTCCGGTTGGGCTACAGTAACTAAATTGATGATGTTAAATGTCGTCAAGGTCCTCTTTCATCTAAGAGACCCCGGCTCTCTAGCTTACTTTTCTTTTTCTGACCTCTGCTGACCTCTGAGATGCCCCTTTGAATAACTTCCGTTTGGGCAAGAGCCACCAGATTGATAATATTGTATGTGCTTTAGGCCCTGATTCATATAAAAGAAACCCCATGTCTCTAGCTTACTCCCAAGTCATTCTAGGCCCCTATTAATGGTGTGTTTTCTCCTGTCTCCAGATTACCTCTGACCTACCCATTTGAATCACTTGCTGTAAGGCTAGATCCTCCAAATACATAATTGTATTATAGTTGAATGCCCTCTTTCATATAAAAGAGACCCCAAGTATCTAGCTTACTCCCAAGTCATTCCCCACTCCATTGTGTTTTTTTCTGATGATGACCTCTGACCTGCCCATTTGAATCACTTGCTGTTGGGCTAGGTTGTGGCGGGCATTCACTAGGGGTGCATCGGGGCCCCACCTACAATCGCAAACCACAACCGCGGTCCCAGGCGCCACCGCCGGCCCATGCCAACGATTCGCCGTACCCGTTTTCAACGCGTCACAGCGTGGAAATTCGCACGCCATTTTTTCATCAATTTGAATGGGGCGATGGCCTGGTGACTTAGGTCCAACATTATGAGGAGCAGTGGCGACATTTTCCCTGTGGCCCCGCGCTCAGTCAACGCGTGATGACCACCGGGGGGCCTACAATCGCCAACTGCAACCGGGGTCCCGGGCGCCACCGCCGGCCCGCGCCAACGATTCGCCTCGTCACGGCGTGCCAAAATCACGCCGTTTTTTTCATCGATTTCAACAGGGCGATGGCGCGACGGCGTTCGCAATGTGTGATAGCAGGGGTGCGTTGACCCCGTTTCGACGCCGGCCTTTTCCCCGAGGCCCCCGGGCGGGGTTCCCCCCGGACGCCCCCCGAAAAAGCAAGAGCGGCCCTGCGGCCCTCTCGTTCCCTCTGGTCAGCCATCGCCGGTACTGCTTCGCCGGAAAAAAACTAATATGTGTAAATACTCATTGCACCCTAGAGGGGCGAAACGCACTTTAAAATAGCCCCCGCCCTCCCCGGGGGGTTCCCTGGAAACGGGATTGCTTTCCGGGGGACCGTCCTTCCTGGGTCCCGGCGTCAATTCGCTTCCACGGCGAGACCTCCGAATCGCAACCTCTTGGCCGGGTCACTTTCGTGCCACGGCCAAGATTTTGCTTCCCTATTACTGGAGCGGATCAAGTGTGCAGGCCTGAAGCTTCATCCCGGGAAGTACAGCTTTCTGCAGCGGGAGGTCTCCTTCCTGGGTCACAGAGTAAGTGGAGCTGGCACCATGACAGAACCAGACAAGGTAGCGGCTGTCTACCCCCACTGATGTCCACCACCTGAGATCCTTCTTAGGATTGGCATCCTACTACAGGCGTTTTGTGGCTGGATTCTCTACTGTGGCTCATGTCCTTCAAAGAGCCGGAAGAACAAGTAGCCAGATGGATCGAACAACTCCAGGCCTTTCAGTTCACCATACAGCACAGAGCTGGTGAAAGTCACACGAATGCAGACAGTCTCTCCCGCCGACCGTGTGCCCCAGGCTGTCACCACTGCGACCGTGTCGAAGAACGTGAAGCAGCAAGCCAACACGCTGGAAAGGTGATCTGTCGGGCGCTGTTACCCGACAATGTGAGAAGGTGGAGAGAACTGCAGCTCAAGGACCCTGACCTTAAAATGGTCATGGGGTGGCTGGAAACGGCCACCTGGGAAGATGTGGTTGCCCAGTCCGCCACTGTCAGAGGCCTCTGGTCTCAATCGCCTGGAGTGGAACTGCAGGAAGGAGTTCTGAAGAGGTGCTGGCGTGAGCCAGCCACTGGAGAGCCACGATGGTAAGTGGTTGTACCTAAAGACCTCCGCGGGGAAGGGCTTGAGGTGCATCATAGAACCCCCGGAGTTGGTCACTTTGGGGTGACAAAGACATTAAGACGGCTGAGACAGACATTCTATTGGGGCCAAAGCAGGAGGGATGTTGAAGACTACTGCCGCCGCTGCGATGCTTGTACTGCCCGCAAAGGCCCCCCAAGGTCAGTCCCGCGCACCCTTTCAGCTGCACCGTGTAGGGGCACCCATGGATAGAGTGGCAGTTGATGTGTTGAGGCCACTCCCCCGTACCAGTAGAGGGAACTGGTACGTGCTAGTTGCCATTGACTACTTTACGAAGTGGCCTGAAGCGTACCCCCTTCCTGACCAAGAGGCGCTGACCGTGGCTGAGGCCTTGGTGCAAGGAATGTTCAGCCACTTCGGAACACCCTCGCAGCTCCACTCAGACCAAGGGCAGAACTTCGAATCACAGGTGTTCACTGCGATGTGTAGCCAGCTCGGCATCCAAAAGACAAGGACCACCCCGCTGCACCCACAAAGCGACTGATTAGTGAAGCGGTCCATGCGGACCTTGAGTGCCAAGCTGGCCCTCACCACTTCCCCAGACCAGAGTGATTGGGATCTGCAGATACCCCTCATCCTCATGGCGTGCCACAGTGCAGTCCAAGAATCCACCGGCTGTACTCCTGCATTGTTGATGTTTGGCAGGGAGCTGAGAACACCGCCGAAGCTGGCCTATGGACGGCCAACCGATGCACCCAATGCCATGGCGGGGCCAGAATATGCCAGACAGTTACAGGACCGATTGGAGACGGCCCACAGCTTTGCCAGGCACCAATCACAACAGGCAGGGGTCCGTCAAAAGCGATGCTACGACAAACGTCAAAGGTCAGGACTTCCAGGTTGGGGACCTTGCCTGGGTGTATGGACCCTAGAGAGTGAAGGGCCGCTGCCCTAAATTGGACAGCACATGGATTGGTCCCTGCTACGTGGTTGAGAGAGTGGGGCAGGTTGTGTATCGTGTCAAACTGGCTCCAAGAGGACGCACAGTGGCATTGCACCAGGATAGGATGGCGCCGTACCGGGGGGACCAGCAGCCAGCCTTCCCCGTGACACCTACCAGAGCAAAAGTGAGGTCACCTCGCCGCAATGCAGCAGCAGGATGTTCTTCAAGGAGAGGTGGTGACACCGCTTGGCACTTTAGTGCCAAGGAGTGCCTCTGCCACTCCCAGAGCTCCTCTGGTGGATCGTGGAGTTAGGAGGTCGCAGAGGGAACGGAGACCGCCGGGTCGCTTTCAAGACTTTGCTTTTCCTTGGGGACGAGGAATTAGAGGGGGGGGGGCGTGTAGCGACCCTGCAGGACTAACATGGGAGACTCTTGGGGAGTTCAAGTAGTTCAGCTGATAGGTCAGGTTCAGAAAAGGGGAGGGGGCTGAGAAGGGGACAGAGAGTTGGAGCGGGAAAAAGGGGAGAAAAAGAACGCCTGAAGAGATACACCACAAACGTTACCCCCCAGTTATTACTTACTAGCTAGTTTCGGCTACCAGCCTTTTTGTTGTTTTGGGTACCCTTCCAACCCCGTTATAAGCCTGTATTCTAGGGTAATAAAACCCGGTTCTCCGGTTAAACTTCAGCCACCGTGTCCTCATCATTCAGCTAGCTAGCAAGCCGTGCGGCGGAGCCGTGAGTGCTACAATAGTAAATACATAACAAATTACTTCTCAAGGAATCAACAAGTGCTCGTTGTAGC
Source organism: Molva molva (assembly GCA_900323295.1). Taxonomy (NCBI): domain Eukaryota; kingdom Metazoa; phylum Chordata; class Actinopteri; order Gadiformes; family Lotidae; genus Molva; species Molva molva. Next base: position 7,693 of record OOFG01063657.1, on the reverse strand, counting down.
ATCAGGTAAGTTACAGTATTTAAAGTGTAGGAGATATTACAATATCTTCAGAAAATAATAAATAATTAATAATAAGTAATATGTAAATACATTGAAAACTGATGACTGAAATAAACAATATGAGTGTCCTTGTTCTTCAGTTCCACTCAATAAACCACCTTACCGTGAGTAACTAAAATGTACCCCTTGTGGAAATTGCATTAAATTGCAAGAGACAATTTCTCACGTTGAGCACACGAATGCGTGTGTCGTTTATTTTTCATAGGAAAAACACTGAAAGTAAAATGGCGCTGTCCAGCAACAAAACCGGCATGAGGCTCAACGTCATGACACACTCAGATAATTTAAAGGGACCACGATCACTGAACAGTCATACTTACATGAAGTGAGTAAGGACAGTAAATTACATGCATACAACACATTACATTAACAACTGCATGAAGAACTACGCTAAGAACAAAGTGCTGCGTTTATAATCAACAGTGTGTAGAACCACAACGAAAGGTGAATTATGTTTGTCACATTCACTACACCCTCACAATATTTACGTTTTTCTAACGTAAGTCACAAACACACACATAGAGGAAAACGGTTTACCAGGATGTGAAATATATGCATAAGCACTTTATGTATCTTCCGATAGGTTAACCAAACCAAACAAAACCCTTTTTAATCTCGTTAGCATTTATATTGTACCTTACTCATAAGCAACATGTCCGCTAGCCTAGCATAGCCGTGTATCGCTAAACATCGCAATTTCAGCACCTAACTACAAAACAACCAAACTCGACACATTGCACGTTATCATCAATGATTCACTACACTGTTTTCCCTTATACTGGGGTACTTGTGATCAGGAACATTAACCCACCTGTATGTATAAAACAAAAAGAGGCGAAAACCTTAACGTGTGTTTAGCTTGACTGCAGGATTTATTCTGCAGTACCTGCCTCTAAAGGGTTTTAGGTTCCTCCCAGCGCTATCCGCCATCTAGTGACCTGTTGGAATCACACTAACAAGAAACAAGAAAATAAAATATGTATATGGGTGTCTATTTTAACATTTAACTTATTATTTCAACAATGAACTGTTGTATAGTCCCAATGACTTTTGAATGTATTTTTATGCCATTTGCTAACTGTTTTAATCCTTTACACTCTTTGCATATTTGTGTCTGGTAGACACGATTCTAACCCTTTACACTTACACCAAACACAAACACTGAATAAAGTCATGGTTTATAAACGTTGTAGATCGCAAACGCACTCAATCAAATCCACACGGGATCATGAAAAGCGCAAAACGCGTGTTTATTTACTAATTATGTATCGATCACAGTGATTGATAGCCTACAATCAAAACTTAAGGTTACAATGTTATAATACATATAACATTCTGATTATCACACCAACAAAGCTAATTCCCCAACCCAATTATATATATTTACAAAGGGACGTTATATCCCTTTATAGGTTAACGTTAGTGAGGTGAAACTCTTGACAAAATTGCGGTGTCTCTGAGACATGATACAAATACGTTACTTGTTCTAATTCATAAAAACACGAGGATCTTACAATATGACTAACCTCATTGTGCTATCATCATATAAAACTGTTAAACTATCGACATTGAGGATAGTTAACGTTTTCCAACAGTATCATCAAAATAATATACTGCGTGCTATTATTACTTTTGTTAGTACTATTATTCCGATAACGTGAACCAAATGGATGCTTACCTGTCTAGAAGAACACATGCGAGATTGGCGTCTCTCTATAGTCGTAGCTCGTTGCAAAGCTCTCCATCTTGGGAATGCCGCACCAATGTTTACTCTCGTAGGATGTCTCTCCTCTTGGCTGCTTCGGCAACAGAAGTCGCAGCTAACTGGACTGAATAATCGTGTTCCATCACGAGTGAGCAATAAAAACAACAAAATAAAATAACAACAGAGTGGATAGCTATCTAGTATATTTCCTTCCTCACGCTCTTTGTTTGCTGTATTTCTCGGACGTTAGGGGTTAAAGGGCAGATGACGCCGTTAACACTCGACAAAATTGCCGGGACGTTACTATGTATAAAAGTATGATTTCTCTGAGTTTAGAAATGGTTGAAACATTTGGGTAATGTAAGTAAACAAGAAGATAAAATATATAACATAGGTCTAGTCGTTTTTAGATATTTTAATGGCGAAATCTTACATATAATACCTTTAAATTGTATTGTTCTGCTGCTATCACAACTCAATTCCCCCTGGGGATGAATAGAGTAGGCTACCAATCTATCGATCTATCTAGTATTTGTATGTGTGTCTAAATTCTCCCACCACAACCAAGGCCAATGCTCAAGACCTACGTTCGTTCACGGTTTTAATTAGTTATCTTGAAACGAAAAAATAACTGAGAAAACAAATGGAAATTTTTCTTCCTTAACCATAAGCTCCGCCTATTTCACAACCCAATGGCCACATGTAACAAATGTTTTACGAAGTCTGAGGATTGTGATTGGTCACATCAGCCAACACCGCCTTTAATTGTGCTGCTCAGCAGCTCAGCTGTCCCAATTCAACATTGCTCCTTTATGATTATGTGATTATGCTGGTGCTCAAGGCTCAAGGTATCAAGCCTCCGCTTGAGCATATAGTTAAAGTTTTGAGCCCGAGACTTGCAACTGCGAAGGCCTAGTTGTAATCATAAGTTGTTGCGCATTGTTGCCCAGATATTCTACTGGACGATAAACTCATCCCCTACCATAACCTGATCTTTTACTAGACAATAAAGTGAGCATCCTGTCAGAGCATCTTGTGTTCAGTGTCTCATCTCGTCCTATTTCACACCAAAACAAACAGAACAAACCAATCAAAACGTATTGCTACAGTTTATATTTTATTTGAATGCACCAAGCATGTTCTCATCAAACAGCATCAGATATTCACTTTAATTTTTTTTCCAACGGTTAAGGCACACATACATTAAAGTCGAGGCCCGCAATGAACTAACACTGGCATATAGCTGATGGGGAAGAATGCAGTGGGAAGGTGAGTTGAACGGTGGTGGTGAGCTTGGTAGGTGAACAGGCCCTGCTCTGAAAAGCATAGCAGGGAGCCAGGCAAGCGCACGTAAGCCGCTGTTTTGTTAGCTGTCTGCCATACTGGCCGCCGGAACTACGGAAGCTCCCTACATCAGAGCCCTTCAGCCGGCCGGCCCATAATTTTAACACGTGTAGTCATTAACAACGGGATCCAGTGAAAACAGGGTGGTGCGGGGCGTGGGTTGATGTGTCGGGGCTGATGACGATTTCATTCTGCAATCTAATGCTGCCACTCTCCCTCCCTCTGTTGACACTGCACCGTCCACCTCTCTCTACCGATCCCAAATCACAGCCACTGGTGAGGAGACAGGAGTGTGCACGGTAATGCACGTGCATGTGTCAATAAGCATAAGAAGAGCTGCCATATAATAGAAAAGGTATGGCAGGAATATTATGTTGTGTTTAGTATTCAGTACGTATGGAATGGAGCTTATTGAGAGTAAATATGAGACTTTAGAACTAACATATTATTGTTAGTATTAACACTTTGTAAATGTCTAATGCTTTTGCTCCTTATCTACACTGCATGCCATACAGGCTTTACAACCTGGTTATACATTCTAGTTAAGCTAGTTATCCTAGTTTAATTAACTATCCTAGTTAAGTGCAATGATTCAGAATTTCCCTGTTTTAGAGAATGAGTCCAGGGTCAGACTTAAAATACAAGGTAAATAATAATAATAATATATAGGGAATGTGTGGTCATTCTCTGACAGACCAGACGACCTAGGGACAGGTTAATATGTTAGTTGCATAGCTGACAGTTAGTATGGGATTATATTATTCCAGTCGATGCCTAAAAAACTGATAATGAACGTTATTAAGGTATCATCAATTAAGATAAAATATTACTTTATTCAATCTGTGTGAGATTAATAAAGTATTATTTTATTTCAAGAAAATGAGGGTCAACTGCAAAAGTTGGTGGTGTCTCTGGATTAGGCCCTTATTCCTCTGTCCAAGAACGAGTATTCTTCATCCCGAAGTAGAGCGAGACCGGGTGCTTAACCTCTGGTAGAACCTGCTTCGAGACTGTGGTCGACCCTGTGGGTCGGCTGTTAACCAAACAACCTGGTCCATATCAGATTGCTGTTGTGGTGTTCTGACAGCTTTGCTAGCACAAAGACCCTTGTCAGTCATCAGCTCAGAACCAATCCAGAACCACAGAACAGATCACATAGCATAAATAACAGACGCAGACACTAAACCCAGACCACGTTGTTGTCTTGATGTTTGGATGGCACTCTCTCTCCATCTCCTTCACCTCTCTCCATACCTCCGACTAGGTCTCTTTTTATTCACCTTCATCTCTCTGTCCCCATCCCCCTTTCTCTCTTCCTCTCTTTGCCTCCCTCCATCTCTTACTCCCTCTCACCCCATTTGTCTCTCCCTCTCCCTGCCTCTCACTCACTCCTTACCTCCCTCCCTCTCTCTCCCTTTATCCCTGTCAGTGTTTCTTTGTTGGTTTGAGCAGCAGTCCTCCATCTCTCTTCTCTACGTCAAGGCCCAGCTCACTGAGTGCTGAGTAGTCAGCATTGCCACGGCGATCCATGGCGGCCACCAGTGCCTGGTTCTCGTGGTTCTGTTCCAGAATGTTCCTGATGGCGAAGATGGCCCATTGGCTAATGACTGCACACTTTGTCAAGGAAAACAAGCGGACAATCATACATTTCAAGGTGCATGAAAGACAGACGTGCTTGAAATGTGCAGAGACAATTGATGTAGGCACAAGCTTGCTATGTTAAATATCTTTAGTGTTAGTTAAAAGTAGCAGTAAAGGTTATCTTTCTATTAATCTATTAAATAGCTTATACTATAAGGTAAAGGATACAGGGGTTGTTGCTGTCTATGCTGCAGTTGTCCAATATCAGAGGGATGCCATCCAGTTCTCTGACCTAAAGGGAAAGAAGACCACAGTGATGCCATTTCAGTGTATGGAAGGCAGACTAAACTAGAACATGTGCACAGTAGAGCACAGACCTCCGCCAAGGCCAGCAACCTGAAGGCCCCCTTCAGTAACATATCCAAACCCTAAGTGGGCGTGGCCCAGGGAGGTCCACCTAATAGGTGTGAGCAACCTCCCCATGACGAAGATCCTGATTGTATGGTTTGCCATCACCATGCTAATGTTAACATGCTAGCACGCTATGGTACTATCACAGTTATTGTAGACACGGCACTGCCGTTGCTCACGGACACACAGTTGAGTCTATGGGACATTGGTTAAGCTAAGATATCTTAAAAAGTATAATGACAGTTGTGATAAGCAATAAGCACGTCTAGCTGAAGTTTTATGTATAATTCAGTGTTTCCTCTTCGATTTCCGCCAGCAGTGCTGAGGTGTGTGTGAGGTGCACTATGTTGATATGTGCATGCACATATCAACATAGTGCATGTACTGATGTGTGGGTTAATTGTTGACATTCTCTATGTCCAGATGTAAATCAGCCATGATTTTGTTCAACTCCCCTCCTCTTGCGTTGTAGACGCGTTCCGAAATTGTGCAGTTGCCGATCATCCATTATATCTCAAAAGAGTATTTAGCAACTCCCACAGCTGTATCTTTGTTTTGTTCTAACTGCTGGCCTCTCAGACTCTGTCTCTAAGTATGTGAGCCTGCGCAGTGGCGTGTAAACACAGAATGCTTATGCTGTGTTCCAATAAGTAAAAAAAAAGGAACACCCTCCAACACTTACCCTGGCAACGTTTTGAAATGTTGCACTGCACTCAGAATTCAGAATTAGCAGACTGCCTATAACGCAGCCACTATCTTCACACAGAATTCCAACTGCCTGCCTCAGTCTAAGTCTGTGAGCATGCGCAGTGCCAGTGGTAAGTAAACACAGTACAAACTTGGGCATATTGGAGAAAGCTACCTAACCATGGCAGTTTGTATGCCCTTACTTTTGTTGGACAAACCAAGATACAACTATGGGATCTGTTAACACTTGTTTGTGATATAATGGATGTCCATTGTTCATTGTGTCCAAACCGCGAGAGGCGGTGAGTTGAACAAAAATCATGGCTGATTTTGTACATAGACAATGTCAACAATTAACTTGGGATATGCAAACCGGCCAGATCCTTTAATGTCAGCGCACATACAGTTTTAATTCTGCAATTTGTAGCCATTCCATCGTCCTCGTTTAATAATACTGTTGCTTCTGATCTACACAATCAAATATGTAGGCTACTTTCTATTAACTGACTTTTTCTATTTATACTTTTAGTCTAAAGCCATTTATAAGCTAACACCACCTACATTATCATGCATTTTCTATAGCAGAATACTATTTTGCTGTCAGTATGTTTTCAACAATATTTCTCCAATGACAATAATGACAATTTAACAATTGAGTGGGGTGCAATATGGGGCACCTATGACCCCTAATTTATAATTCTAACAACATGGCTGATTGCCGTAGCAGTAGTAATCCAGTGGCGGCGCTGTGCCACTGTTGGATGCATGTAGGGGAAACACTGATTAGATATGTATAATGTGTAAACCATGCCCAGTTCATAACTTTGTGTGAGATATTTCTGTCTACGCTCTGGCGTGTGAGTGCAAATCCCATGAAACAAACATTTCTAAAATATCTTTTGGCCAATTGGCGTGAAAAGTTCTAGATCATTCTGATCATTCTAAAAATTGGTGCTGATCCATGCAGTACTTTCTGACATATCTGGGCAAACAAACAAACAAATACACACGGGTGAAAATGTAGCATACAGAGGATGGGGCCCGCGTGGTTTCAGACACCAGCGAGCTGGTAAACCAGAGCGTCACCGTGCTACCGGCTATTTTCTTTTCTCAAGAATATCAAATCTAAATGGACGCAGAGTAGTCTGCCACCTGTAATCAGGGAAGCTGACTTAAGTCTTTCGTTTGGCACCTAGGGGGTGCCCTCAGCTACTGTTGCTGTTGATTAGCAGTTGTCTACATGTTTTCTGTGCACCTTGCCCCTTCTAATTCATAATTCCTTCTGTTTAAGCGTGTTGCGGTGACTGGGACTGGATGCCTGGTCTGTTGCGGTGACTGTGACTGGATGCCTGGACTCCCCTGACAGTTAACCGGCCAGCACCAGACAACATAATGACTTCACCTTGAGCTATTACGGACCTGGTTTTGGTTGCAGGGGTGACGATGGCAGAGGTTTCCGATGAGTCGGATGAGGTGGGCCTTGAAGCTGACGGAGGGGGAGGAGGGGTCACCTCCCCCAGAGGAGGAGAAAGAAGAGAAGTTCTGGGAGGAGCTGAAGACGTTCTTACTGGCCTTACCCAGAGCATGAACCTCCTGTAGGAGACCTGCAGGGGAGGGGGGGAGAGAGTGAGGCAAGGGGTGGTGCCTGGGTAGAGCTTGCAGTAGGAAGGACATGATGCAAAAAGTACGCAGTGGAAATCGCAGTGTTTTGTTTACAGCACATTGAAGATGGCTGACGAGACTACTGACTCATCAATAATGATTTGAATAACTGTTTTTGCGTTGATATCAATACAACATTTATTTGGACGTATCCGCAATATAATTTTCTTCCGGTTTCTGATTTGGATGATTCTGATTGAACTCATTCGGATATTTACATTCTAGCATATATTTCCTCCAGGT
>OOFG01063656.1:0-11729 GCA_900323295.1 Molva molva | reverse complement strand
TTCATCAGGCCCCTCGGTAGCTTCTTACAGATTAACAGGGAGGGAGTCAGGAGCCTACACACTAACCTCGCACTCATCGCTCAGCCTTAAACCAAAGCCGCTTCTGAATGTAGCCCGCTCCGGCGCACACTTTGAGACCCGCGTTGAGAAGGTTCCGGAGGATCTACGGTCGCCAGCGGGGACCCAGCTGGCGGAGAACGCTGTAGCAGAGCGGTGTAGCAGAACGGTGTGGCGGAGCACCGTAGAAGAGCGGTGTACCAGCGCGGGCGGCGGGTTCTTGTTGCGTAGAGCCGGCGTGTCGCGAGGCTGTGGTGACGGTGGTTTTGTCCGGGCGATGCTTGAAGGTCCCGGTTATGTTCCTGTACAAAGCCCTTAAACACAGAGATGAAGAGGAGTTCATCCAGGTACACACTCGGAGGCTCACCTTCACCAGGGGGACGCGGTCATGCGGTCGGCTGTTTGTCCTAACGCCGCCCTCCTGCGCACCAGCGTGCAGCGTGTGTGCGCTGCGCTCAGAAGCTAGCTCCGCGGGCCTTTATGTGGGCTTAATGTTGTTGTGTATGGAGGTATTTGCAGCAGGGGGACTTGCTGTTCTAAACAGCAGATTTCCTCCATCTCGCTACGATGGGATTAAGCCCCCCCACTCAGTGGAGGGTGGGTTTCCTCGAGGAACTGGTGCAGGGCGGCCAGCCTCGGTTCTTTCCAGTTGCGATGCTGGAGGAGCACTGTTGGGAGTTATGGGAGTCGTTTATTAGGCTGCTGTTTTTGTGTACGATAAGCTTCTCTGCTCTCAGTAGGGACATGTTTTCTGGATTGTTGTGCTATGTGTTATTTTTATGCATTACGTTAAAATGATGTCACACAGATCTTTGTTTAAACATTGTGATGATGCAGAACTCAACACACCAAAACGATGTTTCCAGTCGAAAATGTCTTTCTTGTTCTTTTCGATTTTTCACACGTTAATACATTTCCTCTGGTCTCCCTCTGCAGTCCCAGAAACCCTGGATAGAAAGCACTTTCACCAAGAGGGAATGTGTGTACATCCTGCCAGTGTCCAAAGACCCCCACAGGTGCGTGTTTTGGTGCCGCCACCGCCTTAGCCAGCCTGCCTTGTGGCCGTGCCGACGCTGAGCCTGTAATTGTATGGTGTGTGCGTGTGTGCATGGGTGTATGTGTCAAGGTAAACCCGGGCCTAACCACCACTCTGCAAGGGGTGGTTGAGGCAGTCCCACATGAGCTCACTGTTTATGGCTCTCACTGTCATTAACGTCTCAAGGCCATGCCTATGCTGAATCACTTCTTCTCACAAGTACCTTCTGCTTCATATCTGTTATCTTTGTTTCAAACACAGAGATGTGTCATTCTTTTCTATTCAACCATTTTTCCAACACCCTAATGCTTTAGTTCCCGTTTATAGAAAAGTTCCCTATATGGCAAAGAATGGTGTGTATTTCTGTTCAGAGAAGTACAACTAACATCTCTATCAACATATCAACATGTCAACATGATGGTATTTGAAAGGAGCGCTCTTGTTGTGCATGAATCCACAAATCACAGAAAAAGGAAGATAATTAAATTGTCAAGATCCTCCGGAGAGCGTGTCACACTCTGCAATTGGTTACGTTTTCACGATTGTACCCTGTTTCCTCACACCATCGGTCTACTGTTGGCTTTTTGTTTTCTTTCTAATCAATAATTTGCCACCGGTGTTTACTGCATCAGCTATTGGCACCTTCCACTAGATGATCCAGAGGCGTTGGTGAACGCGTGGAACCCAGGTGGGCCTACTTATGTACGTAGGACCACCCCGGGACAATGGGGGGCAATGCAGCCTGACCTCTGGCTGACCCCAGCAGGGCGGCCCACCCTATCCACAGATAACCTCTCCCAAAGTGCTCAAACAAGTCACCATTCCCCCCAGCCTTTCAAGCATTAGCCCATCCATGTTGACGTCCAGTCTGTCACACATTGACTTTTATCTGTGATTGAACCACAGCTGAAGCTGCTGTGTTTTCTCTGTTTGTTTCTCCAGATGCCTGCCAGGATGCCAGATCTGCCAGCAGCTAGTGCGGTAAGTGTTGCTGTGCCTCTGGAGTCCTGCACGCTGCACACGCTACTGACACCAGCCCCCTATAACCTGATAACCTGTTGTACGAGCACAGCAGCAACCGTGTTCAAGGGCCTGGAAGGTCCTCTGTGGACGCCCTCCTGGTGGAGGGTACTCTGGTGGACAGGGTACCCTGGTGGAGGACAGGGTACCCTGCTGGAGGACAGGGTATCCTGCTGCGGAAAGGGTACCCTGTTGGAGGACAGGGTACCCTGATGGAGGACAGTAGTGCTCAAGTACATGTCCAAGTATTTGTCCATTTGGCATGCTATTAAGTACTTTTATTATATTGTTTACATTGTTCATTTAATTTATTACTTATTATTTTAATAATTTTTACTCCCATCACGCTGTATCCAGTACCATATTGGGACACCCAGATTTCCCGTTAGCGATGAATAAAGCAGATAGACAGATATTAGTCCTTTTGGAAAATCTTGTGTATATAAAGCAATTTAACTTGTAACGTGCTTCCCAAAACGCCAGTGTATCCCTCATCACATTTAACTGCAAGTTCCTCTTCATCCCCAGAAGGTATTTGCTGATCAGTGTTGGCCAGTGTACTCTGAAGCAGCAGTGTTTTGGACCTTTGAATGTGAACTCCCACAACACCGCAGGGGGCCTTCTTATTTCCCAAAGGAAGCGGTTCCCGGGCTAACAGCCGTGTGCTCCTCAGATGTTGCTGCGGCCGTCTGGTGCGGCAGCACGCCGGCTTCCCCGCCAGCCTGGCCGTCCGCTACTCGGACGGGCGGCTGGGTGATGACCCCGACCGCGGCCCGGCCGAGCTGCAGGAGTGGGCCGTGGACCGGCACACGGAGGAGAGCCCCACGGACGCCTACGGGGTCGTCAACTTCCAGGGCGGCTCCCACTCCTACAGGGCCAAGGTGAGGGGGCGCCCCAATGGGGGGTCTGATTTCTGTTTGTTTATTGGTCTTCAGAGCTCAGTAAGAGTGCACAACGTGCTGTGATTCTACCTGTCCACACATTAAAGGAGCAGAGTGGTACTGCAGGCTTGCTAGGCAGTGTAGGGTATCTCTATGAACTGTGAGGAAATGAAACTGACTGGAAGCACCTGGTCTCGGTCTGCTCCACACTTTGTAATCCAAGAGCTGGATCAGGGAGATCCAGACCTTGTTTGGAAATGGAAGGGACTCAGAAAACACTTTCATTATTATTTTAAAGAGAAGCCAACCTGTTGGATAAAAGTGGCTTTTAGTATGAATTTCTGCGTGTCACCGGCGTTTGAAAAATTACAAGTAACATAACCAGATACTGATCGCAAACAACGTTAAATGTTAGAAACCTACTTCAATACATCAACTTTTTGTTGTTGTTACTATGTGACCTCTGTCTTGCTAACTAACGTCCTGATGTGCTCCCAGTACGTGCGTCTGTCCCACGACTCTCCTCCGGAGCACATCCTGCGCCTGATGCTGAGGGAGTGGCAGATGGACCTGCCAAAGATCCTCATCTCGGTCCACGGGGGTATCCAGAACTTCGAGCTGCACCCGCGCATCAAGCAGGTGGTGGGCAAGGGTCTGATCAAGGCGGCCGTCACCACGGGGGCCTGGATCCTCACCGGAGGGGTCAACACGGGTAGGAACAGAACATCTGCTCCCACACCCTGCTCCTCCTGTAGGCCTCAGGGCTCTTCCTGTAGGCCTCAGTGCTCTTCCTGTAGGCATCAGGGCTCTTCCTGTAGGCCTCAGGGCTCCTCCTGTAGGCCTCAGGGCTCCTCCTGTAGGCCTCAGGGCTCCTCCTGTAGGCCTCAGGGCTTCTCCTCTAGGCCTCAGTGCTCTTCCTCTAGGCCTCAGTTCAATGGGTGCCATAATGGACAGTCATAATGGGACCATAACTAGCCATAACTTACTTAAACAAAGTTTAAGTAAAATGTAATGGTTAGGTTATGAGTAATGTCCATAGTGGTGTAGAATAGAATATCATTATTTGATTGTCATTGCCCAGAGAACAGCGACATTGAGGAGCAATCCTAACTGAGCATGTGCCCATATCAAACAGCAATTAAAAATGGAAGAAAAAAAAGTTCAAACTATACTAATTGAAGGTGCTAAATATATAAATAGTATACATGTCTTTGCTGTAACCTATAAAACAATAACATATACAACTTTAACCTACAAAACAATTGGATATAAAACAATACGATGGCAGCCGAGATAGTTCCCTTCTGGATGTTGCACATTTTCTGAAGTGAGGCTTTCAGTCGTGATCTCCGCTGTGCTAAAACCCAGACAGCATCAGGGTTAGCTGGGCCGGTGCACAGGGAGCCAGGCCTCAGGTGGGTGGGTTAAAGTCTGGGTGGTTTATTGGTGAGCATGTTGGGCTGGAACCTGCGGCCGCGGCGTGTTTCCCTCCACGGGCCTCCAGGTACCGGGCGTGTTGTACATCTGGAAAGCTGGGCTCAGGAACTAAGCGGGCCGTTGTTAATAAATGAGTTCTGCTGGGTCCCAACCACCGTGGGAGAATAAAGGTTCTGTCTTTAAACGGCGACGCACACAAAGCGTTCTCCTGTATCGCCCTGCTGACGCTGCAGCAGATGTGATGATGAGGAGGCTCACGCTGTGGGGTTTGTCGTGTCACGGTCGAGGCGTGTCTGCAGCCACACGGCCCTGCCAAGACAGCTCGCTCCGATCATAGTGTTTATATCATTACTCACATGCTCAATTACCCAGAGCCCAGATTACTGCTAATGCCTGCTGCCTCTGTCCGGGTACGGCAGGCCCACTCTAGCTTTTAGACTGGGGAGCGTTTTAATCAGATGATAAAAAAAAAAGCAACATGCTGCGCTTATTTTATTTGTGGTTTTGAACCATCATGTCCCTAAATGCACTCCTTCAAAGTAAAAGTACAAGAGGGTTGAGGCAGCTTTCATGAGTGTATTTGTGAACATGGTTGCAATCTAAAATCAGTCTCTCCAGTTGTAGTCCATTCATAATACCGGGTCCAGTTGTAGTCCATTCATAATACCGGGTCCAGTTGTAGTCCATTCATAATACCGGGTCCAGTTGTAGTCCGTTCATAATACCGGGTCCTCCTCCTAGGTGTGGCGAAGCATGTTGGCGATGCGCTGAAGGATCACTCTACCAGATCCTCCAAGAAGATTTGCACTATTGGCATCGCTCCCTGGGGTGTCATCGAGAACAGGAACGACCTCATTGGAAGAGATGTAAGCAGTGGTGCCTTGGTACTGGTTTCCTCTTTACCAGGTGGACAGCAGGCCAATGGAGAGCTTCGATGTTAAATATATATATCTATATCTATATCTATATCTATATCTATATCTATATCTATAGATATAGATATAGATATATATTTGTGGAAGTGTTAATGTAGGTTTAGCAATGATTAAGACTAACATTTGCCTTTGGATTTTAGGTTATAAAGTCCTTTTTATTATACATGTCCATTATATCTCCACCCTCCCTCTCTCCCAGGTCATCGCTCCGTATCAGACGCTGCTGAACCCCCTCAGCAAGCTCAACGTCCTCAACAACTCCCACTCCCACTTCCTGCTGGTGGACGACGGCACGGTGGGCAAGTACGGCGCAGAGGTCCAGCTACGGAGACAGCTGGAGAAGCACATCAACCTCCAAAGAATCCACGCCCGTGAGTGTCTGTCTGTCTGTGTCTCTCGGTCTGTCGGCCTGTCTGTGTCTCTCTCGGTCTGTCTGTTTGTCTGTGTCTCTCTCGGTCTGTCTGTTTGTCTGTGTCTCTCTCTGTCTGTCTGTGTCTCTCGGTCTGTGAGTCTGTCTGTCTGTGTGTGTCTCTCGGTCTGTGAGTCTCTCCCTCCGTCTGTCTGAGTCTCTCCGTCTGTTTGAGTCTCTCCGTCTTTCTGTGAGTCTCTCTCCCTCCGTCTGTGAGTCGCTCTCTCTCCTTATCATTTCATTCCTCTTGACCATGGACCTTATGAGTCATGTCGTCATGCCCCTGCATACATTTCCATTATCGATTCTGAGTGCTGGAAAATAGTTGTGACATAGTAGTCTCTGTCACAGTCTGGCTTTCCATAACAAATGCCTTAAATTTGCTAATTGCAGATGTATGAGCATTCTCTGTATCTGAGGCCACCTAGCAGGAGGCTAGAGGGAAGTGCCCCAATGCGCTTCAGCTACTGTGTCTGTATTGGGGCAGCCAAAGATCTTATGAGCTGGACTGCATCAGGTCACATCGGCTGGTTAGAAGTTAAAAGACCTGTTAAGTTGGTAGTACATTCATACAACTCTTTACATAGGAACTCTGGCTGTAATACATTTCCCAAAGTCAAACATTTAAAACCGTGTGCCTGAGGCAGTGGTTTAAATATCTTCTAGTTAATGATTGAACGCAAATACTCCTTTAATGTGCAAACAGGAATGAAAGCATACATTTGGGCCTGTCACTTTGAGCAGGACTAGTATATTAAGCAGTGAATTGTCTATTAAGATAACTTCTACTACTACGTGTGGACTTGTGGACACAATCTAATGGGATTCCATTAGGTTTTCAATTCCATTGGAAAAAAAACAATACCAGTTGCCCACCCTGGGGATGCTGTTGTGATAACTTGAGTCTTCTGTGCGGTGGTTGTGCTGTGGGTTGTGTCTCTGTGTGGCTGACAGCCAGAGATAAGAGGAGGCAGGAGATATCATGGAGGTCTTCTGCCCAACTGTTAGTCGGTCGGGTGGGTGGAACCAGTAGATTAATGGGACCGGGCCATCGAGAAGCAGGAAATGATGATCGTGTGTGTGTGTTCCAGGTATTGGGCAGGGGGTCCCCGTGGTGGCCCTGATCCTGGAGGGGGGTCCCAACGTGATCCTGACGGTGCTGGACTACCTCCAGGAGAGCCCCCCGGTGCCCGTGGTGGTGTGCGAGGGAACGGGCCGGGCGGCCGACATCCTGGCCTACGTCCACAAGCAGACGGAGGAGGGGGGGTACGATGTGATGTAGAGCGATGGAGGTCATGCCCTCACACGACCTTCTTTACATGGACCCGTCAGAACCGCTTGACCCCTCGTAGCATGAGTCTCAGAAATGGATCTAATCTAAAGAGAGGTTAACAAGGAATTTGTTGGAGGCATTTTTTAACAACCACAAGCAGAATAAATAAAATAATAATGAGTCGTTGAACTAAGTTCTGGAGCCCCCGGACCCATCCTGAGATGGGGACCCCAGAGTAAACGGGGCCGCCACGTCTCTTGGATCAGCACGCGTACCAAAGTTAGGGAGCGGTAGCTTCACCTGTGTTCCTGCTCACTCCCTTCTTAAGGCCTGTGGACTGCACACTCTCAAAGCAGCTAAAGACACATCTGACTTTAGATGCCTGTTACATTTCTGTTGCTCTGGATTTCATTTTTATTCTTGTGAAGCACTTTGTGACATCTGCTCTTGAAAGGTGCTGTGAAAATAAACGTATTCTTTGTATTATTATTATTATTATTTGTCTGCAGAGGCCTTCCTGATGGTGTGGAGGCTGACATCATCGCAACCATCAAGAAAACCTTCAACTTTAGCCATAGCGACGCCATCCATCTCTTCCAGACCCTCATGGAGTGCATGAAGAGCAAAGAGCTGGTGAGCTTGCGCCACGTTACTTACTGATTTAGTCATTTCTTTAGCTATTCTTTGTAATGATCTATAGACTATTAGCATGATGTTCCCCATCAATCTTTCGCCACAATAAAATAAAGATTTTAACCGATTGCCCTGAAGCAGTACATGAACTTGCATGTTTCCAAACTATTTAAGATAACAGGATACTAAAGTAATAAGGAAATGAGATAGGCATGTCCTAATAACGCTAATCAAAGGGAGAATGCGGCTATGCATAATGCTGCTCTAACTGCAGCAGTCTTAGGATGCTTCTCTTTGAAGTCTCCTAACTGAAGTCTCCTAACTGAAGTCTCCTAACAGAAGTCTCCTCACTGAACTCTCCTAACTGCCTCTCCTCTCTGCCTGAAGATCACCGTGTTCCACATCAGCTCTGAGGACCACCAGGACATCGACGTAGCAATTCTCAGAGCGTTGCTGAAAGGTGGGTTCATGGACGGCTCCTCCTGCTGCATTTCCTCCTCCTCCTGCTGCACCAGTACAGGCTCTCTACCGTCCCAGGAGCCCACCCCGACCAGGGGGATAGGATCCGGTCCTGTTACCACTAGGCCCCAGGACCCCATGCTAGGACGCCGTGCTAGGCCCCCATGCTAGGCCCCCAGGACGCCATGCTAGGCCCCAAAGACCACATGATAGGCCCCAGGATGCCATGCTAGGCCCCCAGGACGCCATGCTAGGCCCCAAAGACCACATGATAGGCCCCAGGATGCCATGCTAGGCCCCCAGGACGCCATGCTAGGCCCCCAAGACCCCATGATAGGCCCCAGGATGCCATGCTAGGACGCCATGCTATGCTCTGACCTGTTGGCGTTGGACGGAGAGAGGGCCTCTGTGTTTTCATACTGCTATAGAGATGTTTGGAGAACACAATTGGGCTCCCACTCCCTCCCCCTGTACTCCTCTTAGTGTGGACAAAGAGATCAAGTTGAGCCTGTTTTTCACTCTGGTACTTTAGCTTATTTTACTTTTTGTAGAGAGAGAGAGGGGGAGAGAGGGGTAGAGAGAGGGGTAGAGAGAGGGGTAGAGAGAGGGGTAGAGAGAGAGGGAGCGAGAGTGCTCCACCAGGCTTATGTAGTCTATGTTTTTTTGCAAACAAAATGCTTTTCTTCAAGCTGTATTGCAAAAATAGAACAGGCTTTTTTTTTTATGTCTTATAGTTATTTTTATTTTGTGAATGATGACATTTGAGTGGTTTCCTGCGTCAGGGAGAGACTGAAACCTAAATGCTGGATCTGGTTGAGGAACTGGTCAACCAGAGACTTTCCCAGAGGAGATGATCAGCCTCGCCCGTACAGAACCACATATTTCACATAGAGATCTGATCTTGGTCAAACAGTAACTCATCCCCTGCTGAACCCCCGAAGACACACGGAGGTTTCAATGCCAAACCGTATCTGTTTCAAAAGCCAAACACGGCTCTAAACATGAAGCCCTGTCTTGCTTGCAGAGCTACGATGCTAGAACTTGCTATGGATTCTGTTTGCAGCAATAGGATCATACTAGGCGATACCTTTTTTTATGACAAGAACGACAAAAATGTTTGTCAATGATTTAAATAAAATTTATACTATTGTGGTCATTTTGAAGTAGAGGCATTTAAAGAGAGATGATGGTTATTGAAAATGGGTTGGTAAACTACAATGTGGCCAGACGTACCCTTGCTACCAAACTTGGTTTGTGGCCGTGTGCTCTTAACTATCCAAGTGGAAGACTGTGGCAATACTGAACCATTGCTTCTGCTGTTTGTAATTCTTATAATGTGTTCTTTTCTATCCAGGAACAAATGCATTAGCCTTCGATCAGCTTGTCCTGACACTGGCCTGGGACCGCGTAGACATCGCCAAGAACCATGTCTTTGTGTATGGACAGCAGCTCCTGGTACGTCTGGCTGTGTGTGTGCATTAGTCTCGGGGGTTAATTTACTTAGCTTAACTCCACAGCTTTTAGACGGCTGGATCAAGCGTCTGGTTGGACGAGCCAGGGAGCAGAGCTGGCCTGCTGCCACGCAGCGGTTTGTGTGATTGTAATGTGAGCCCTCATCAGAAGAGCCTTTCTGTAGCCCCTCAGTGCTCCTGATTTACAATGAAGGAACCCTGGCTCTTGATCAAACGTCAAGGCGATTAATGATCCCTTTTGGGTTGTCATGTCTGTAATCTTATTGTTTTTCATATTAATAAGGATTCAAGTTATTTTGACTAGTATATTGTATTTTGCCATGGTTGGATTGAATAGGGGTTGGCTTAGCTCAGGAGGTAGAGCGGGTTGACTTGTAACCGGAAGGTTGCTAGTTCGATCCCTAGCTCCTCCTAGCTGAGTGACGAGGTGTCCCTGAGCAAGAAAAGCGTCTGCTGTAAACGATATGTGTGTGTAGGTGGGTTCTCTGGAACAGGCCATGCTGGACGCGTTGGTGATGGACAGGGTTGACTTTGTGAAGCTGCTCATAGAAAACGGGGTCAGCTTGCACCGTTTCCTCACCATCCAACGGCTGGAGGAGCTCTACAACACGGTAACTCACTCATTTACTCACACTCACTCACTCATTTATTCATACACATTCAGTCACTCTCTCATTAATTTGCTCATTTACTCATACACACATTCACTCACTCACACACACTCACTCACTCACTCACTCATTTACTCACACACATTCACTCACTCACTCACTCACACACATTCACTCACTCATTAATTTACTCATTTACTCACACACTCAATCCCTGGGTTTCCCGTAACACATGTGTGTTGTGTTTGTTCATATTTGTCGCTATAGAAACAGCCTTCGAACAATCCCACGTTGCTCCACCTGGTCAGAGATGTCAAACAGGTAGGTGGATCAGATCCAGCATTTCAAACGTTGATTCAGTAGCGTTGCGGCGTTGCTCATTGTGGTTTGTGGCTGTGATTGATTTCTTCCAGGGTAATCTGCCCCCAAACTATAAGATCACCTTGATTGACGTGGGCCTGGTAATTGAGTTCCTAATGGGCGGGACTTACAGGTGCAACTATACTAGGAAACGCTTCCGGATCATTTACAACAGCCTGCATGGAAGCAACAGGGTAGGTTGAACTCTGAGCTCAAAAGTTAAAGTCCTGGGAACTCTCTAACAGCCTCCCTATCAACCTCCATTTTATATAGATTGTCAGCCCTGTAGAGTTGATTATTATTGGATGCAATATTGTTTCATGTGGATGACATGACATTGTGCAATAAGTTTGCAATAAGTATTTATGGAAATGTCGACACTAGATGGTCAATCCTCTTTTTCCATTTATTAAGGTCTGGAAATGGATTATGCGTGTAAAATCTTAAAGGTGTAGTGTGTAGAATTTACTGGAATGTAGCGGATTTAGCAGAAATGGAATATAATATTCATAAGTATGTTTTAATTAGTGTACAATCCCATGAAGATAAGAATGGTTATGTTTTCGTTACCTAAGAATGAGCCCTTTTGTATCTACGAAGGGAGCGGGTCCTCTTCCATGGAGCCCGCCATGTTGCATTGCCATGTTTCTACAGCAGCCCAGAACAGACACACGACACTAGACGGACGCGTTATACACCTTTAATCATAATCATAATCACAATCTCACTTGTAAGCTATGACCTATAGTGTTACTGAATCAATAATTACATGCAATAACACAATTATCAAGGAACCTCATCACTTGACACTTGATGCTGTTGTAGATAATGACAAAGGGAGAGGTGAGGTGTGGGGGGGGGTTATTTAGTTGGTTGGCTAGATGCCACTAAATACTACACACTGCACCTTTTAGGTTGATAACATGTGCCTGAACCATTGACCCTATGAGACTTTGTGTTTCACTACAGTAGCATGTTGAACAACAGCCTGGGATTGGCGCCAACTGTGTGTGTGTGTGTGTGTGTGTGTGTGTGTGTGTGTGTGTGTGTGTGTGTGTGTGTGTGTGTGTGTGTGTGTGTGTGTGTGTGTGTGTGTGTGTGTGTGTGTGTGTGTGTGTGTGTGTGTGTTTATGTGAGTGTGTGTGT
>OOFG01063655.1:0-12501 GCA_900323295.1 Molva molva | reverse complement strand
ACCCGGGCCAGAGCTTCCCCGAGACGCCCGAGCCAGAGTTCCAGGAAGGAGGAGGGGAACCACCGCAGCAGCAGCAGCAGAAGGAGGAGGAGGCCACGGACGACTCTGAGGACGACTTCATCCAACCCCGGCGCAAGAGGCTAAAAGTGGACGAGAAGGTGCTGCACATCAAGTGAGGAAGCCTCACACGGATCGAAAGGGATGGGTCCGGCTTGTCTGTCCCGTCCCCGTGGAGTCGGGGGAACAGGATGAGAAGGAGGAGCAGTCGTCGTTTTTTCTCGGCTTTTGTACGGGCTGTGAAGGACTTCTCTGGTCGGATGTGGGACAAATACGACTGTACAAATGTTGAACTTTCGAGGACGGGGAAAACGGATCGGCTCCCGTTCCTGATCACAGACGCTCACGAATCGCGCTTGTACAGATAACGTTATAGTAGTATTTTGTTTTTGCGGTAGTGAAAATTACTGGAGCTTTGTTTTTTTATCATTTATTATTATTATTATATTTGAAGATTGGTTTGTGAGATTTTGCTTTCTAAACCATTTGAAAATGTCCATCCCCAGATTGTAATGTATTATAACTCTACTTTGACATGAAACGTATCAAGTGTTTGTATGACACGTTGAGGGGTTGTGTAAATAAGAGATTATAGCCCAACTGAAGGTATTCCTCTGGATATTTGAGTGCATCGTCAATAAAAAAATGGTCTTGGAATATATCCATAAAAACGTTGCCTGTGGTTTTTAACTTGGACCAGAGTTTACAGGTTTACAAGACACTGTCTTAATTATCTTGGTCAATATTGTGGTCGCACTAATATAGGACCCCTTTTGGAGTGTCATTAAAAAGCATATTCAGATTCAACTTTATTGTCATTAGCAGAGTACAGGTACAGAGCCAATGAAATGCAGTGTTGTTAAATTCCTAAAACATCCATTTACTCCTGTCACATAGGACTTACCTCTGCCGACTACATTGAAATGAAATGTCGTTAGTGATGTGTTTTATCATCCACGTCCTTCCTCCATGTTTTAAATCGGATATGGTCAAGATGTCCGGTAATGAAGGGGTTCATCGAAGTTGAGTGAGAATGGCATTCTATTTATCCTCACTTACATATAGCATTGTTCTGCACACTGTTAGACCACTATCGCCGGTAATGGACAGGTGGAAGGCAACGTAAGTTCAAGCGGTGTAGAACGACAACTTTATGGTACTAGTGCGATGAGGTTACGGGCTAGTTGGTTGGGAAACAACAGGAAGCCTCCACAACAGGGACGCGTCAGGAGCGCATATTTGCGCAGTTAGCAGTTAGCGGCTGGTCGTCATGTGACACTGCATTTTTATCAGGGGTCTGAAGCAAGTTGTTCTGAATCTATTCAAATTATCAAATTTTTCTTTTCAACGCCTCCAGTTTCAAAGCGATTAAAATAAAGTAGGATCATCAATTGATGCCTCAGGTATCAGAGTGCATGTCCGTTTACCTTGTATCTCTGAAACAATCGTGTTGAACCTTAAACTCTTCCGAGTCCTGCCTAGCCCCGAAACCACGATACCTGAGCCATAAAAATAACGCTTCATCAATTTGCATACAAACCGGGGCTGATTTCTGAACCTTCACAGCTTTTCGAGCTGAGCCCCACAGACCAGTCTTGTTACGCGGACGTAAGCAGTGTTTTATAAATATTTTTCCCAGCGAGATGTAAGAATGCGAAACCCGTGAATGAACGGGGGACCTAATGTCAAAGTAGACATTCCAGCACTAATAACGGATAACTATACTGAGTCAAGGCAACCATAACAAGTGTTGTTGATATGTCATATTAACATGTGAAACTGTGGACAGTGGAAGGACATTTGCATTGGACTGATCCGATTGCATTAAAAAAAACATCTAACGAAGGGGGAACGCTATGGAGCCTTGTATTTAAACTGACCGGATATATCATGTGTAGATAAATAGATACATTAACGTGATTAATGGGCGTTTAGTAGTTTACTCTGTACTAGTTACGTAACTTTGTGCATCCTTTAGCGGTTGTTGGCCTTAGCCACACCCCAATCTTAGTGACGTCGCAACTCAACTACCAATCAACGCTCTGGAACACAATTGTTTACAGGTGGCCTTCCTGTAGCGTTTTCACCTCAGCCAGACGGAGAAGGTATTGCCATCGAAAGGCTGTCAACAAGACTAACTGCAAAGCAGCAATGTCGGTTTGTTACATTTCGTCCTGTTTTATTCCCTGTGATGTGTATTTTGGATGGCACTACGGAGCAAACCCCGTCGGAACCCGAACTAGACGCGTTGTTATTGGCTAGCCAGCTGGCTTACATTTGTTTTCCATTTGTCACCAATGTTTTGTTTAAAGTGAAAGGGATTTAACCCTATTCCTCACACAAGTGTATTACGATTTACCGTTGACGTCTTCCTAGACTCAATCTTTCGTTTGATGGACTTCTAGAACAGTGTTTTACACGAGCGATTTTGCTGTTTTCAAGCGTCGAAAATTGATAACATCTCGCATACCATACCTTGATCTCCTATACTAACCCTTGATCTAGTTTACTAACCCTTGATCTCGTTTACTAACCCGTGCTCTCGTTTAATAACTCTTGATCTCGTATACTAATTCTTGATCTCATATTCTAACACTTGATGGCGTTTACTAACGCTTGATCTTGTTTACTAACCCTTGATCTCGTTTACAATGCCTCAAGCACTTTCGGTGTCCTGGAGGATCGGTGTTCATTTCTTTCTACATCGCCGTGTTCCTATCAGACTCGCGATTTGACTCGCGAGCTGTTCAAATGTGATGTATGGGAAGTAATGCTTCTCTCTCTCATCAGAACATGCAGGGTGCAGGAGTCCTCGCTCGTGGGACGTTCGGCTGGGCGATCGACGACCGCAACTTCTCCACAATTTGTCCCAATGGCTCCGAATGGGTTTGGAATGGACTTAAGGAATGTGCACAGGACGCAAGGGACATGGCCAGTGTGTTCCTGGGTCTTTTCTCCATCGTCTGTTTCATGGGGTCTTCCATGCCGTAAGTGTTTGTACTTCACTGCCTGGTCTATATTAAGCGGGCTGTGATACCTTTTTATTCCCTTCAGTGTTATCCCGATGCTGTTACCCCGATAACCATGGTTTCTAACCTTGATGTACGAGTTATTTGAGGGTGCTCCTGTCTCTGACCGTAGACAGTACTACAGCTCTTGTAAGACGGGGAACATGGAACAGGCGCTCTCCATTTGGTTTCTGCTGCTGTGGTTGGGTGGAGACGCCTGTAACCTGGTGGGGTCGTTCCTCGCCGACCAGCTACCCCTTCAGGTGGGTGCGGTGGTGGTCTATAAATATATGACCAATCTGGTAAAGGTTTGAAAATGTAGTCGTTTATTTGATTCGGTTTCGGTTACCATTCTGTGGACTGTCACTTCAAGGACATCTTCTCTTGCCCCCTGTGCGTAGACCTACACGGCCATCTATTACGTTCTGGCTGACCTGATGATTATCGGGCTGTACATCTACTACATGACCAAGAACCGAGTGCGTGAGGGTAAGGATCAGTTTTTTTGGGCCTCCCACTCAAATGAATGGGTAAACCGAGTCCAGTATGGGGGAAAAAAACAAGTGTTATGACATTGATCACATCATGAATTGATCAGTGTGCTGTCTGCAATATTCACCCTGTCTGTAACTTGACAATCAGCATAAACTCCCTTTCGTCAATCGAAGACACAGACGAGTTCTCCATTCATCTCGAAGGGTTATTGAAATTGGAAAGTTGTACGACGAAGGAAAAGCCCCACACCTCATAATTTTGTCTTATCTTTGTTATTTTGCACAAAGGGGTTGTTGACAAACCTTTTGATGGTTTAAATACTGAGGAGGTTCATTCACATATTAGAGTTCTTAGAAAATAAAATAATTCATCGTCTACTTTTTGCATGCAAAAGGTAGAAATTCCTCTGATTGATTGCGTGTTCAGAATAATGCTACAAAAAAAAGTATACATTAAAAACACAACGCATCTCATCCAGACAGCTTTATGGATGCGAAGGTTTACACACCCGACTAACCAATGCGGCCACCAGGTGAATAGGGTCTATTGAAGCAGTGCAGGGGATTTTCTACAGTCTCTGGGTTGCACGCTGGTTATCTGATAAAGATGTTTGTGAGTAGATACAGATGAGCAAAGGTCTGACCTGTCTGACGGGCCTAACATGTCTTTTCCCTTACCCTGTCTTAAATGCACTGTTTCACTTCCTCCTCGTAACCTTTGGTAGTCTGACCAGACATTGCTGCGCTAGAATCAAACCTCAAGAGTCAGCATAGGACAGAGTACCAAACGTCATCAGCACTGCCAGATGTGAGCAATAGGCCGTACAATCTCAGCCAACTGGACGGCAATAGCCGCTCTCACCCTTGAGGTTTGCTATTCATTTAGTCATTAGTTATTTAGGAGTCGCTTATCCCAACTGGGTTAGGCATCTTGCATAAGGATACAAGGCGCCCTAGGCTGTCGGACATTCGGGATCGAACCCAGAACCTTTGGGCTGGGAGTGGAACACCCTAGCCACTACCCTGCCCAGGTTGGATCCTATTGTGCATTTTGTCTTCAGTGGTGAACTTAAGTGATGTTGATTTAATTTTTTTCAG
This sequence comes from Molva molva, assembly GCA_900323295.1. Taxonomy (NCBI): domain Eukaryota; kingdom Metazoa; phylum Chordata; class Actinopteri; order Gadiformes; family Lotidae; genus Molva; species Molva molva. Next base: position 7,844 of record OOFG01063655.1, on the reverse strand, counting down.
ACAACTCCCCAGCGAGGAGGGTTCTGAACATTGTGGGCGTGGCCTGTGTCCTGGGCATGGTGGGTCACCTGGGTCCCCTCCCCAGCTCAGCCCTGCATCAAGAGACCCTCGCCGACGGGTTCAAAGGTCGCGCCTTGTTGTGGACGTCTGACGCGAGCAGTCCAGGAATTCGGGTGAGACGTCTCGATGGATCAATGCAGGGATCAATAGTTCGTATCGATAGTTGACACGGTTCTTGTTTTTGTTTAGGTCCGTAAATCCATGTGCTATGTCGGATTCTGTTCATGTCCATTTTGGGTTTTCCGATGATGGCATGACAACGCAAACGCCCACAAACTCCCCTTTGTAAAACGTAATTTAAAGAAAACACCTTATGAATCTCTTCTCCAGAAGAGATTCATAAGGTGTGAATCTCTTCTCCAGAAGAGATTCATACGGTGTGAATCTCTTCTCTAGAAGAGATTCATACATTGTGGTGCAGTACACTTAAATGCGCTATCAGTTTCATACTTCCTTTTCTCAGAAACAATGTTCTTCATACTGTATCAAAACAAAATCCTTTTGATGCCAAACATGACCCTGTTGTGGACAAGAAGGGCCACCAATTATAGACGACCACAATGTCATTTTTCAGGTTTCTTTCTTCTAGGGGCCCAATTTGTGTTTTAATATTGAGAAGAGCATGTTTATTCAGTCATGAACAATACATCGAATCGAATAGAATCCTTTCGGTTTCCCATGTCCGTGGACTCGATGTCATTGGATTTTACTTGATGACTTTGCTGCCCTGGCATGTGGCCTTTGTGCCCTCAGACAATTGCACTTAAAATTACAAAATTCCAGGCATGGTATTTATACTAGGCTATTTTCTAATATATGATACTGCTGCTTCATATGGGTGTTGTGAAATAGCGGTCTACTTCCCTGTGAAACTTTGGGATAAACCCATTGGTACATTTTGGCCACCACGAATCCCATGGCCATGAACCCATGACGTCTGTTGTCCAACTTTTATTAAGTATTTACACGGGGACACAGTTGAAGACGCAGACTGCGATTTTTCACAGCACCCATATGAAGCAGAACTCTCTTCTTTTAAGAATATATCCAAACTTTATGGGTCCCTTCAAGCCGTTTTATAATTTTGTACGGCATGTGCTGTACAAAATACACACTGTGCTGCCTGGAGGGGATTGTAACTCTTAACTGTCACGGTTGAAGGCCTTCACCACCAAGGAGATCATTGGCTTCTCCATCGGATCCATCTCCTCTCTGCTCTACCTCTGCTCCAGACTGCCCCAGATGTACACCAACGTAAGTCCAGCACAGACACGAAGAAGAGATACCTCCATTAGCTTAATGAAACCACAGATCTAACAGTAAACACACTTTACAATGATGCCCATGCATGGGGTGTTTTGCACCCAGTTTGACATATATTATTGTATATTGGTTGTCATGGCTACTTGTCGAGAATAAGAACTCTCAAAAAAGCACAGTTATACGTTTAGTCATTTAGCAGCCGTTGCGTCTTGCGAAAGAGGTTGAGAACAACCAGACTGTAGGACCACCGCTCGAGGGAGGGCAGAAACCGTGCTGCACCACCCAAGTATCCGGGCGGAGCAGGAGCGCTAGCCTCACACGTTTCGTTTTTCCCCTCCCTTTTGCAGTACACGCGGAAGTCGACGGAGGGCGTGTCGTACTACCTGTTTGCGCTGGTCATCCTGGGCAACACCATGTACGGTCTGAGCGTGCTCCTGAAGAACCCGGACCGCGGACAGGGCGAGGGCAGCTACGTCATACACCACCTGCCGTGGCTGATCGGCAGCCTGGGGACCCTCGCCCTCGACCTTGGTGTATCCTTTACCCACGCGGCGTGTTTATTCTTACGGCTGGTTTGTGGTTGTTGTTGTTGTTGTTGTTTTTAATAATGGACCCCGATGGAAATAGACTGGGGATTATTATAGAACGCACCGGGCTAGTGGGGTTGAGGATACCGTGAATGTGAACATTAATATGGGGGGCAGGATAGTCTTCCGGTGGCTAGGGTGTTTAAGCCCAGAGGTTCTAGGTTCAAACCCCTACCGGATCCTTAGTGATGTGGTTCTGAATTCCCTTTAGGTCGCCCTGGATAAAAGCACCTGTTAAATGACTGACTAGTGAGCGGTAACATTAGGACAACACTCTTTCTAAGAAATATGAGAACGACACGTTATTGACATGTGCGCAGTTAGCATTCTAATGGCTAGTATGTCGGAGATATGCTCTAGCTAAGCTACGAAACGCACCTCATGCCTGTGTGGAATCTAATGCTATTGGCTAACAGGCAAGTGGCCAAGTCAGAGGTCATGCTAGCTAAGCTCTAAGAACAGATCTAGCGTTAGCTATTGTGCAGGGAGAGTGTAGCGCTGCAAGCATTACTATGGCAAATGTATCCTTTCACCATCTCTGAGAAACAGAACCAATATTTTACTGGTAAATCTTGGGATTTGTCGGCTTGATAGAACATGTATTCATTTTCCAGAGTAAAACTATACAATGTCCATCATCCTATCTCCCTTTAAATATGAAGCTCTCTGGAATGTATAGTTACTAACAGGGTTCTGGTTCGGATCCCCAATGCCCGCAGTCTACCTTTGGGCATCCTTGAGCAAGATGCCCTAACCCCTACCTGCTTCTTAATGGGCTGTATCTGAAGTCACGGTATTGGATAGAGGCGTCTGATTAAAGGATCAACTAGTTTACAGGTGCTCCTGAGTTCCACCGTGTTTCTATGTAGTTAATGTCCACAGGAAGCGCGGCCTCATATAACATGGGTCAAACATTGTTTGATATGTGATTGTGATCGTCTTCATTGTCTCCATCTGTGGTCAAACCGAAGGCGCTGCTCACGGTGGGCACATTGGTGTGACATCCAGGGAATTGCAACCATTGTAGTTTTACATCCAATCCACTCATCAGGTCGATAAACATCCTTGACCCCCCGTTTGTCCAGATCACGTTACAGTTTATAATGTACCGGCCTAAGTACCCATCCGTTCTCCACGACGAAATCAGTCCTCTACTGGGATCCAGTGGGAAGTAGGTCCGGACTGGGACCGGGGACTGGTCCAACCCAACGCATCGCCTCAGCCAGATAGCGTTACAGGTCGATCGGGCCTGTTTGTGCAATTTTTATCCAAGAACCTTTTTTTAAACCATTGTTGTTTTTACCTCCACAATCTGTATTCCTCTCCTGCGAGATGAGGGAGGTTGAGCTGTGTTTCACTGCTGAACGCTCTTCATTTTCTTGTTTTAAAGAGATGACCAAGGCAACACTAAGAGACGCTACCAAGTGATCACGCGACCATTTGTCGCTTTCGAACTCTCTCCTTCTCCGTGAGAGTGAGATTTTATTTTACTGTAGAAAAATGTACTGTTTTAAATCTTGTGTGTAAGTATTGCAGAAATGTTTTAATCGGTTCGTGTGAAACCAGCCAAACCAAAGCTTAGATATTTTTTGTTTTGTTTATAGTTTGACTAGAAATGAGAAAAGGAATATCATTTTCTATGTTTATGTTGTTTTTTTCACATGATGTACATTTTCTGTTTTGCTTCAAAAAAATCTGATCTAACTGTACAGTTTTTTCTTGTGTGCATATTTAGTGTTTGTATGATGCACTAAAATGATAGGTTTTTTTTGTTCACAAGGCACTTTATGTTTTGTTCCGTTTACATTTTCCCCTCACAGTTGGTGGGTTAATTCATCTGAGAATATGACTTGTTCTCCTTTCCTTGTAAAATACATTGAAATGGTCAGTTTTATTGCGGCAAAACATTAAAAGCAACATGAGTAAACAACCATCCAGTTTGTTCCGCTCTGTCCCTGTGGGTTTATTACCGTCTACAAACCGAAACCGGCGAGTCATTGCGTGGAAACGCTGACGTTGAACTCAAGATTTAGCCTCATTTAGTTGTGTTGCAAATTCTGTCATTCTTTATCTGAGAGCTGACAATGGCCGGGCCAAGGTCTTTTCCTGGTCTTGACTACCGCCTCCCCTCTCCCCCCGCCTCTCGCTCTGACCTGTCACTTGACCCCCCAGGAGTCGCGTGTTGGCCCCTCCACCGCGGCCGCTTCCTGGAAGGCTGCTGTGGTGGCCATGTTGTTTTTCTTCATTAGTCAAAACTCGACATCGGGTTGACATGGCCCCTGGTCATCCCTACCTCCCTTTTGGGACACAAACACACGCACACACACTTAAACCCCGTATCTGTACACACAAACAGATGAACCGCGTTTAGGATAATCTTTCTCGGTTGTGAAACAGTGGCAAAGACATTAGCCAGGGGAGGTGGGGGTAGCCAGCGATAGCTAGCGACCCCATGCTAACGACGGCCATCAATCAGCCAGGGAACGAAGAAGAAGAGGCTGTTTATAAACAAACACTGCTGAGAATGTCCTAACGAGGCGGCTCCAGCACTGCCGGGCTCAGGGCCGATACGGCTGCATTCCTGCATGCAGGCGTCTCTCACTTAAGCTAGCGTTAATGCTAACGCCCCCTTATCAATCGATGGTGATTAAGCGCTATAGGCCGATGTAGCGCCGGCGGGCCTAAAGTATTTTAAGCAAAATTTGGTTCATGGGCTCCTATATGTAGTGTGTTTTTATGTATGCCAGTGTGTGGTCTTGTTCTCATGACATCCTGTATAGTATTAAATGATTACTCACCCTTTCTGGCCTGGACCCTTGGTTCTTAATATGAACAAAATTAGGGATTCATGTTTTATTTCTGTACAAAGTTAACATAATATGTGACTTAATTTGAAACATAAAATGGGACTTCTGATTTGAAGACAAAGAAAAAAGATATATATAATCAAATACAACATAATAAATAAATGACATGCAAAAAAATGATGGTAATAATGTTGGCAGTGGTACAGAATATGTCCACGATTAACCAATTTAATAAGACAGCCCACTTTCAACTATTTACTTTGCGAGGTGTGTGTGTGTGTGTTTGTGTGTGTGCGCGCTGAGTGTGTGAGGATGGAGGTCAGACTGTAGTCAACATTGCAAAATGCTGCTGTTGGACAAACGAAGAAGATTGCAGGTCAGCCAGAACAAGAGACTCACTACCACTACTCAAACCGGTAAGACTATTCCCTTATTATTCGACCACCACTCTCACGCAACACAACATTGTGTTGGTCTCTACTTATTTACCCAAGCATATGTCCTATCTGTTTGTATACATTTGGATAATTTTGTTCAACATTAGAGCCTAACAATCTCTGCAATGCCAAATACCTATTTCACAGGTGGATATATTGTTGTGGTGTTCATTGTTTAACTCAGCTTCCATGTTGAAAAATACATTGAGATTTCTACCTCCGAAACGTTATTTTTATTTAGTTGTTCGTTGTTGGGTGAAGATGACTATCATGTTCCTTTTATTAAGGCTTTAAAAAAGGTTTAATATTAAATCGGGCCTCATTTCTGCATAGCACTGAGCCTGTGGATTGGCATGCATGAGGAAATCCATCAATAGGGATGTGGTAATCATATCAGAATACAATCACTAGCCTTGCACGATCAAGAACCCACAATACTAGTATATAGCATTTAATGCTAGTTAAACTCAAAACTTTGTTATTGCGCCAATGAAAACTGTTGTAAAGCAAACATTTTAAATTGTCATTTTACAAGAGTAGAAATTCCAGCTGAACTAAATCCAATAGCCAAAAGTCGGCCCTTGGTTTATGATAAAAGTGCATTCCTGACACAGACACACACACACACAGACACACAGAGACATCACACATCCACAAACACACACGCGCACACACACACTAGACTTGTGTTTTTGCCATGGACTTTGCCCACAAATCCTGTGTGCTGAACGGCAGCTTTAATCTCAGTACCCGTTTTCGTCAGGATCAATAAACACAAGCTTTTGGGGTCTGGTCTTCCACCACAAACTGTTCTCTGGTAAAAGGAAGAAGCGATGGAAATTCAATTGTTTCCCAATAGGCTAGTGCTAACAAAGGTTGCCACCTTACTGTCCAATATAAATCATCCAGGACATTCAATAACCTAAACATATATAATATAAATTCTGTAACATATTCATGTGAGTGCATACGTCTTTGATTGGATTCCTCACCCGATGCTAAAAGTAAACTTTCAAAGTTAGCCGTTGCTAAGAGAAGGAGTAAGTGTTTAAACCTATGATTGGTTCTTCATATTCTAAGTTCTTTAATAGTGTTTCCATCTATTAGACAGGATGTTTAAAATGTATCGTAAGAACTGTACAACAGTACAATAATGCACAGAAAGGCCAAGACCATAAATAGTATTCCTTTTTTTCTGGACTGCCGAAATTCAAAACATTCCATGAAAAGCCTAAATCGGGGGCCACCCTTTATTCTGCCTCAGCCCTTAGCTTCCTGCTAGCCTAGCTCATGGTTAATTCAATGCTAACATGGCCACTCATTCTCAACCTCTCCAACCCCTCGTTTCATTCCCCTGATGGAAATAAATCACGGATCTCCCACGGGTGCTGTACGGTCGCCAGACCTTTTGTCCGACTCATGTGAACAAAACCCTCCTCCGTTTTCGCATGTGACAAGATCTATTGTGACATTTGTGCAGCAAAACACATTACCCCTGACGGCCAGTGTCAACCAGTGTCAGTGGATGAATGCGACCAACTTGTCCTCCTCTAACAATCTTGCTACTTTTCTCCTTCTTTTCACCCTTTTTTTCTTTACTCACTAGCATGGTTTCTCTCGAAGTCGAGAAAGAGTTTGAGGGAAGCGCCACACGTGCCTGTTTTAGCCAGATACAGCAATGACGCGAGCCTGTCACAAAAAAACTGATTTTCAAACATGAACATAGGTCAAACATTGAATCTCATTCAGCTCTAACTCCACTTTTACCGTAAGGTGTGGAGTTACCCTGGTATCCACTTTCCCATTGTGTCTCTCTGCATGTCTGTCTCTCTCACTTCATTTGTCCCTCTCACTCTTTCTGAGTCTCTTTTTGAGTCTCTGTCTGTATCACTCTTTTTCTCTTTCTCTCTTTTTCTCTTTCTGTGTGTGTGTGTGTGTGTGTGTGTGTGTGTGTGTGTGTGTGTGTGGGTCTCTAGTAAATTCTAAGTGTGGGAGGACAACCTGAATCATCAGCCGTTGGTGTCACATGACAGATACTCCTGACCAGAGAGAGAGAGAGAGAGAGAGAGAGAGAGAGAGATAGGGCTCAACTGTTTACAGTTATTAACCTCCTCCCCTCTGCGTAGACCAGCTGACAACCCCTCAAACGCTCCCTAAATCTCAGTCTGTCCTAAAGGGGGCGCGGTTCACCCTGCTCACCCCAGACCTCACACACACACATGCGCTCACACAAACACACACATGCACACACACATATGGCCATAAACACAAACGCACACACACACCACGCCAACCTCCCACGCAGAGTCTGAACACTGTCCAATATTAACCAGCAGCACAAACAGACAGGCCGAAAACAAGGAACGAGGGTAAACACACACTGCACACCCACACACACAAACACACTATGCTGTTGTCTTCATGATGCACACAAACGTGCACACGTACAGTAAGACATGCCGATGTGTGGTTGGGGGTAAAGAGCGGTGGGACTCTTTGGAGGAGGTCTTCTTAGAATGGGAAGGTGTCGCTTGAGGGTCAGTGTGATGTACACGCACACCCCTCCACCGTCACCCTTCTTCCTCATCCATCCATCGAACCGTTCATTCATTCCACCATCCGTCCAGCCATCCATTCATCCGTCCTTCTTACGAGTAATTGATTCATCCTTTCATCCCATCCAATGAATC
>OOFG01063653.1:0-11101 GCA_900323295.1 Molva molva | reverse complement strand
GAGATGAATGACAGTGAGAAGTTCAAGGGAGAGAGGGAGTTCGAGAAAGAGAGAAAGAGAAAGGGAGAGATAGAGAGAGAGAAAGAGAGAGAGTGTGAAAGGAGAAATAAGAGGGAGAGAGCAGGCGAGAGGCACACACAAAAACCAAGACTTGTCCCTTCTTCTTCTGCAGCCTAGAGACAACAGACAGGAAGTAGAACAGCTAATGAGGGCAGTCCCCGTTACCAGTGACTTCCTGTCCATCGTTAAGGTCACCCTCGTTACCGGGCAACAGGACATGACGACTGGTGCAGACGCAGAGCATAGAGATTATAGCTGCTTCGTGAACAGGGAAAGTTTTTACACAGGTACAACTTTAGAAACTATATCATCTCTATGCTATTTCTAAATATTGTTTGTTTTATATGAACCTACATATTACGCCTTTGAGGGAACCTGTAATGTAGTAAATCCCAATAAAACAAGTTTACAACCAAATACTTTAATACTCATTAAACCTGTTTTGAATGTCTCAGTACATATACATATACAATAGTACTATTGTCAGAGGGTCTGGAATCCTGATCCCTGTTTATAATAATGCAAATAGTACGTTTAATTGTGTTCTTCTAAATGCTAGTCTTTAACATTTAGTCATTTAATAAGAGCGTTTATCTTTGTGGCAGGTGCTAGTGATTGGTGAAATTGTGCGCCCCATTAACGGCATGGAGCGGAGTGTAAATTCAGCTCTGACCAATAAATAAACAACGATAAACTCGATCACAAATGCCTTTGACAATTCTTTTTTACTCTGTTATGGAAATAACATGAAAATGTGTAGAAAAGCAACACTATTGTATTATATGGCATTTTAAAGGAAGCATTGATTGGTTTTAGATATATGTTATTCACCAGCAGGTAGGGGTTAGCCATCTGGCTCATGGATGCCTACCTGTAGACTGCTGTTCAAACCCTCAACCTTTCTGCCATCGCGCCCGGCGTTCAGCTGGGAAGTTTGTCTCTCTGGTTTGATTTTAAAGGTCCTTCATTAAACTACCTCATGGACTATCACAAAGACCATTTTTAAGAAAAGCACACACAAATATAACACAACAAATTTAGACAGGTTTTCCTGTCACAATAAACTTGCAGAAAAAAACCTTTGGAAAACTGAAACACATAAATATAAAGCCAGTGATGATAAAATAGAAATACATAGAGAGATGGGGTTATAAGAGAGAGATAGGGAGAGAGAGAGTGAGAGAGAGAGAGAGAGAGAGAGAGAGAGAGAGAGAGAGAGAGAGAGAGAGAGAGAGAGAGAGAGAGAGAGAGAGAGAGAGAGAGAGAGAGACGGAGAGAGACAGGGAGAGAGGGAGAGAGAGAGCGAGAGAGAGATGATGAGACAGAGAATGTGAGACAGAGAGAGATAGAGAAACATACAGCAAGATAGAGTGAAAGAGAAAAAGTGAGAAAGATAGAGATAGAGAGAGAGATAGAGAGGGTTCCGAGCAAAGGGAGGAAAATAATAAGTTAACCAGTGGGATGGGACGGGTGTGAAATGAAGCTTGCGGTACAGAAAATAGTCTTGGTGCTAAACCGGACAGCTGTGGCACTGGCACTAAATACGCGAGCAAACGATTATTCGAGTATTCACTGAGAATAGACCGTATTGAGGTCTGTTGTTTCACATCTGAATCCCACGTTGCCGTTAAGGTTTGAGGAATGCTAGAGGCCTTCAGCTTGGAGAATAGCCCAGGTTGTTTTTCTTGATGGATTCAGTTTGAAAAAAAAGAGAACAATTGAAAGCAGAAAATGTTATTTGACACAGTACTGAACCATAAGTCATGTCATTTAACAACCCATTGGTAAATTGGTCTGTGGAGTTTATTTTAATAGGAACTGGGAAAAGGAAGAGGCACTAATTGGGCGAATAGGTGGTGTGCAACAGTGTGTCGTAATTCTCCAAAAACCGCAGCCTGTGAAGTGTTCCTAAATTAAGACGTGATTATACTTTTACTTTACTTTAGCAGTTCGAAGGGTCAATCCCTATCCAGTGTGGCGACACACAGCTCGCCTACAGCGTTCACTTCCTCAAACGAAAACTAAAAGGTCCCACGCTAATGATGTCAGACCTAATTCAACGTTCACGTTTTGAGCAATCCTAAGCAATATGCACACAAAGAGGAAGTCGTGCAGCATGGTCCCATGAGGTTCTGTGGAAATACACGTCATTGTCTAGCTCGTGTTTCTTTATGGAAATACCCCAAATTTACTTCTTGGTAAATCTGAGGGAATTACTCGGTATTAATCAGGTCTAGGTGTCAGCATGAAAAAGAAGCAACACACTATAGAAAGCAGATCATCAGATCATCAGATCATCAGATCATCCGATCATCGTGGCCAGCATGATGAGTCACCATCATGTATCAAGCAGTAATTAAACAATAGCCCTTCACACAAGCATCATGGTGGGGATAGTGGCTCCTACTTACGTATTTCCATTTGATAAACATCAGACCCTCTGGTGGCGGGGCACCGTCATTGCAGGGCACCACCACGGTCTCTCCGTACAGGCCTTTCACCGTCCCAGCGCCTTGCACTGCAACACGCAGAGGAGAACATGTTTTTAGACACATTGTTGAAAAGCATTACATAAGAGTCAGGTGGTGGGGGCCGCATTACAAGAAGGTCAACCCCTTCTTGAAGCTCGGGAGATGATTGCTGGTCTGGCACTGAACGGAAACAGCGATGGTGGTTTGGGCGATTTAGCAATGTACAGCGTTCGACAGTTTGAAAGGATTCCTGTTTTGACTGTAAGACTAGGTATACGTGAGCAGCTGTTGTTAGTCTGTTGTTAGGGGCGGCAGTAGCTCAGGAGGTAGAGCGGGTTGACTTGTAACTGGAAGGTTGCTAGTTCGAGTCCTGGCTCCTCCTAGCTGAGGTGTCCCTGAGCAAGACACCCTGAGCAACGCTAACTGCTCCTGATGAGCTGCCTGTTGCCATGCATGGTTGACACCGGTGTGTATGAATGGTTGTATGTCGCTTTTGGACAAAGGGTCTGCTAAATGTAAAATGTAAATGTAGTTTGTAAGGTGAACCACCCCACTGCTCAAACCCTTATCTCCCTAATTTTGTTGCAGATTTGTTTTTAAGTGCTTTGTGTTTGTATGTAATGTTTCTGTTTTAATGTCTTTCAGGTGAGGCCAAAAGCATATTTCCTTCCCAGGTTGGATAACAAAGTTGTATTGTATTCTATTGTATTGTATTCTGTTCTATTCTATTCTAAAGCAAGAGGGCTTGGCCTGCATCCGGCAGGTGTAGTAGACTAATTGTCCGAACAAGCGTACCTCACGTAGAACTGAGTCAAGTCCTCTCCGCTTGCTGGGAAATGGAGATACCCGTGCTGGATAGTGAGACGCTGACTCATGCCTCGATTGTAACTGATGTGTTCTCGCCCACCCAACCAAAAGAGCCCTATAGAGAGCATTCAGGGTGGCTCTGTGGTTCAGTGGCGCAGGCAGGGGGGAGGGAGGGGGGCCGGCGAAGGAGACAGCTGGATGGATGGAGGTCACGGTGGAGTTGATGGCCGCCGAAAAAGAGGTCTCCACGCTCCACCACTACCTCTCTTTGAGCTTTCAGCACGGCAGCCGGAACAAGCCGGAGTTTCACATTCCGGTCATACCAGAGCTGTGAGGCTATTCATTGTCTCGCGGCGTGCGAGTTGGCATGGGTGTTTGTGTACTCTGAGTCATAAGACGGGCGGGGTGCAAGGGGGGCTGTTTGCCCAAGCGTGGTATAATGCATGACCGCATGAGGAAGTGAAACAAAACATTTAGTGAAGTATGTGAAACATGCCATCCACTTCCTTATCCTGAGTTCAGGTTTTACCACTGTTATAATTGTTGTTTATTATTTTATGGACTGTAATCACAATGTCTGACCAGCTGGTTGCTACGGCACTCCTAGTCATCCTGGGCCAGGATACTAATCTCTACTCAGTCATCCTACAGGGGGCCGCCGTCGAGAGTCTCCACAGGAAGTTTATTTAGTTTTTCCTACTTGGGGTCAGATCGTTTTTCTTTTTTTCCTTTTGCCCCTTTGAGGGCTTTAGGTCAGGGAATGTCCTCTAATCCCATTTAAATGAGTGGCTGTTTAGGCCATTGGAAGACGATGAAAGAAGAAAAATAAACTCATACACTTGGAAGGATTTTTTACATCTTCAAAGGTTTAAAAGTATGAAAAAAAGTGAATGTACAATTACAAAGATTTAATGTGACGTGACAATTATAATCAATCACATTTTTATTCCAGTGACACCACTGGTTTCAAGTGTGTTTCAAAAGCTTTTATTCTGACACCGATGACAATCCAAAATAATTATGACCAGTTTTACATCATGCTGTATATAATCATATACGGTAACATAAGGGACTACTTTACTACGCATTTCTATAAAGTTTCGATTCTGTTGCTTTTTTTCTATCTAGATAGCAGTCTCAATAATTGGAATGCCTCAGAGTCTAAATTCCAGCAACAAAGTTGTATCTTACTCCAAAAAAATATCTGTATCCACACAATCGTTGTTATGCTACAACAGTGTCTTATGAAAGAAATGTGAATTAATGCAATTTATGGCAACAACAAAGAATCACAAGGGGAGCTCTTTGCCGAGACTGGGCTAAATATACTGGCGCACAAAGAAAAGAACATCTCCCAAAGACGAAGTAAACAAACATTCAGGATGGTCAATTATCAAAAAAGGTGTGTCTTGCACAGATGCCAAGCAGAACAGTGGGGCCACACCACGGACAAGATGGCAACTACGGCTGAGTTTTAATCCCTCAAGGTGCGAGGCGAATGGGTTCACGTCGCTTTACTGAAACGTCAACTGCCTCTAACAGGACGGCAGTACTACCGGTTGGTAGGAAAATCAACCGAGCATTCCTTTGAATTTGACTTTTGTTTTGGAACAGTAGGCCATTAGCACAGGTTCCTACAGCAGCACCATGCTTTCTTCAGAAGGACAAAGCCTGCTTCAATCTTTTCAGTTGTAGTGTCTGTAGTGTTGAGCATTCAGCTATTCAACATGTAAATGTTGAATAAAATCGTAGGAAGTTATGGCATCCTTAAAGACTGAAAAGTAAATTGTATGCCTAAAGCTTTCTCTCTTCAAATGTGTTTTTTGTTTTCAAGCCGGGCAAGCAGACTACACCTACAAAAGGAGAGTGACTTCATAATATGTTGAGTGATGTTTGCAGCAGTAGAGAAGGTAACAATGGAGATGGTGAGGAGGTGAAAGTTTCTGGAAAAATAAAGTTCCATCATTAACACCCCCCTCCTTCCCCTTTGCTTTTTATCTACGCAGGTGTGGAACGTCATGGCAACAGGTAGTAAGTAAGGGAATTATCGAGGAGGAAAGGAGATTAGGGGGGGACAGACAAGGGAATAAATGCTGCCCTTTCTTTCTTTACAAAAATAATACTATCGTGTGTCTCCTTCAAGGCATAGTTGTGGCATGAAGCAAGACGGAAGACTCTGAGAGGCTCACCTCTATATTGAGTTTGTATCAAAGCAAATATAAATCCTTTTAGGGAGGGAACGGAAAAAAGGGTCAAAAAATATTCAAGTGTACGACTCCATAAGACTTTTCCTCAAGAAAGATCAGTGCTAAAGGTGACGTTAATGCTAAGAATGCAGTTTCTCCAGAAAGTATTAAAATCCAATGTTGTTAAACCAGGGGCTGTCTTTAATGCCTGATTAACACCATTTTGTACATCTATTTTCTTCCAATCGTGTCAGTCGTTATTCTACTGTGTACTTAATACTCTTTGGGGATACATCACTTGATAATAGTTCAGTGGTGGACATAAGTCGTTCTTAAAAAATAATTAATTTAGTCACATGCTTTGCAGAATTAGAGTTGAATTAGGAAGAGGAATAAATAAACCCAGGTCTTATTTTTCGGCTGATGCTAAGGCAAACAATAGATTGCTAATTAGCGCAGTAAACTCCTTTGTCCATGTCCATGCTTTTAACAAAGGAGCACTAATTGCCAGCTTGATGCAGTTGGAAATTACAGTCACAGAATGTGCTTGCATTCAAGTCTACCTATCAATGACATACTCATCTACTATACATAAAAGGAAAAAACTAAGGTTTCTTCTGTCTGAAGAAATTGTTTATATTATTTATATCCCAAACTGCACAAATAAACAGAGGGAAAATAGCTGGGAAACATATTACTGGGTGCTTTAAAATCCAAGTGCTGTGTTGATTCTCCAGTAATAGCCATTGCTGGGGGAATAATAGAGTAATAGAGTGTCTTTTGTTTATTGGGTTGCAAATCTACATGTCTCCTTATAGAATTGAACCCCTTAAAGATAATGGAAACTAGGTACTACACTGCAATATAGATGTTCTTTGTTTCTTTTCTCTCTATTGGGTCGGGCTGCCTTCACCAACTACAAGAAGAACTTGGATTTTATCCTATTCCTCAGACAAAACATCTTCTCCTTGCCTTGCTCAAACAGAAACCTGCTTCATTGTCCCCACCAGTGCCTCTATCGCTACCACCGCTACTTGTTTTTTTCCTAAATGAACCCCACAGCCATGTTTGCTTTGGCAGCTCTTATACAAGTGGCCTTATCTTAAAGATTAGCCAACACCCAGAGAATGTTCTCTGGGGGACAGAAAACAGCTCCCTTGCTTACCCTCGACATTTAGAAAACCTTTTAGGCATTTGATCATTGTTTTTAAATACAGCAAGACGCTGTGGAAATACAATTCAAATGCGCGTTGTTGCAAACCGCACCTTCTGATATGCTCCGAGGAATCAATCGAGCCCCAAAAGGATTATGTTCACATCACTGCGCAAGCAACGGCACCGACCGACGACAGACTCGGCATACGTATGCCATTAACGTACGCCGGGGCGTTGCAAACCCAACATGGGCACCTGCCAAATACTGTCAGCCTCAACTTCTCACAAGTCACACTGCTTTTTTTCGAATTGAAAACGGTTTGAATGGTTGTGGTCTATTTGAGTCTTTGTGAGTGCATGTGTGAGTGAGTGTGCCTGTGTGGGTGCGTGGTGCGGAGAGGTGAGAAAGCGGTAGTGGCGATAGTGATTTTCTAGTGAATTACATGAAATCAGAGTGAGGCTCTTGATTTTCTTCTTTCCTCTGCCGTAATCAAGGGGAGAAAGACCTAGCGTGGAGGACAATGAATTGTACAGTGGGTGGCAGGGCAGAGCATCAGCAAGCCATGTTTAATCAAAAAAAAAAAACCTTCAAATCGAAGACTTAAAACAACCACGGCAGGCTCGGTTTCATGTGGTCTCCTCTACAGTCCGCCGCGGCTATCTCTCGTTTCTCCCGCTCTCTGAATTCCTCATGTGTAGGTTACGTGTCTTTATGCATTTCTTTATACACACACATGACATCGGTAAGAGAGGGAAGGGGAGTGTTTATTCACTTTTTTGTATGTACTGTTCTTGCCCTACTGTTTCAACCATCCAACCACACCACAAGTGCTCAGCTAAGTGGAGAGGCGATAAGCATTAATTATCAGGACAATGTCGCTCCGCATAGCATCCTTGACATTGCTGCCCAGTGGATGACTCTTTCACTCTTTCAGTCAAGCGATGATACAAAGCCACTTCATCCACGTTGATGGCATGGAGCATAATTAGCTTAGCTCCCCCCAAACACAAAACCTTGAGTGAGACCGAGTAAGCAGGGCGATGCCAAGGACAGCTTGTAGAAGGGTCAGAAATGAATGTGGGCTCGGGGTGTTTAATCCTGGAAAAATATATAATTATCCCAATAAATGGTGATGACAGTGGCTTTTAAAGGCCCCCGTAAAATGAAGAATTTACTTCCAACATTGAACATTGGTCTGTCATGTAACATAGAAATAATAAAGTATTTCCCAACATTTATAAAATTGCCATGGAAATGATCCAAAAAGCCCTCAAAGCGAAAAACGGCACAACAAAAATAAGCCATTGTTTAAAAAACAGAATTTCCTACCCTGGTTTGTAGAGCCATTAGAGCAGCGATGTAGCGGTTGAGGAGAGGCAAGGTAAATACAATACAACGGCTGGATTCAGCCACCACGGGAAAACAAAACAAGGCAAACAAATGGTTTGGATTTAATGGCGGCTAAGGCTGTTTTCGCCCGCCGTGGTGCCGTATAATCGGATACCTTCGGAACATTGTCTTGAGGAAAAAAAAAAACAAAAAAAACAATCATGAGCACGCTCTCTCCAAGTGACGCCAAGCGAGCGGTGAAATGCCGTGGAGGGAATGAAATGGAGGGAGCGTCCTGTGGGAATTAGTAGTGGCTTGCCATTCCACCAGAAGCAGTTGGACTCACTGATTACTTATGAAAACCTTTAGAGTAGTTGCTTCGGGCCACGCAAGCATATTTAGACGCTTCGCACCCCAATTATCAACTGACACTGTAACGTCACCCCTTTTTCCTGGAGCAAACCCTACAATGGGAATGCATCAGTGTTCATGTGTGTGTTGGGGAGAAGGTTATTTATAGAGATGGGTTGGGGTTGGGGTGTGTGAGTGGGAATAATTGTGAGATTGAGACAACAAGAGACACCGGTAAAAAACCGGGAGCCAGGCTGCTTATCTCAGCGAGTCATCGGAAGAAGGGTTGGTGGTTGTCAATCGGGTGGGGCTGCTGCTGCAGCGCTGATCAAGCGCTGATCGTAGAATGGCTAAATATGGCAGCTGGGCGCAGGTAAGCAAGGAAAATAAAGCAGGGATAGGGATGTCTGCTGCCTAGCCTTTGATTGTGCGGGTGTTATCACCACAGACAGGCACAGGGAGAGAAGGTGTTTACACACAAAGCTTTACACGCACACATCGCCTTGGCAGACAGGCGGGTGCCACACAGGCCTTTCGCTGTTTACTGTCGTGTTTCTCTTTGAGTCGATGGGAGCATAAAAACATTGTGGATTACGGAAGCACCTATAAGAAATGGGAAGCGGGGAAAGCCGATCAGTAACATATGGACTTACAGATGTGCATGGAAATGCCTCGGCTTGACACACTCTGGCTCCCCCAGACGTCTCGGGAAGGGGGGGGGTAAAAAGAAAAGGATGAACCGTGTTGAGCTGTAGGGAGGATGACTGTATTATGTTCTCCTCGCGTGGGAGGACTTTAACATATCAACCCATAGGGGTAAGGAGGACTTCAAGGCCAGAATTTGGATAGGAAGAGGGTGGACAAATTGCATCAATGACAAGCGATTTAATCAGAGTTTTCACATTACAAAGTGCCTGCCAGGAGCCAATCAAGGGGCTGCCTCAGGATTCTTGAGGCCTAATTATCCAAACATTTCTGATGTACGGCTCCCTGGATGACATAGAGGCCTGGCTACGCATGATTATGAATGGCTGAATAGATGACTGCCCCGGAGTGGAAACAACTCAACTCAGAGTGAGCTGTAAAAATAGAGGGACCTCTCAATCTTCGTGACATGAAGTGATTTTCCCGACGTCGTTCGTTCCTCCATTCCTCTGTCTCTACGCCTACGGTGGCACGACTTGTCATCTCTTTCTATCATCTATTTCTAATGCGCAAGCATCTCAAACAGGTTATAAGTTATGGCCCTAGCCCATACTCCTAATCACACTCCTAATCGTGTACACAACTCTCTTCTACACGCATCACTCCAATTACGTGCAAATAGAGACAAAGGCTGTTCTAATGAAGGGCCTCCTAGACAAGGCTGGTTCCATGAGAACAATTGATTGCACATTAAATAAAACAGAGTGGGGTTTTTATTATTTATGTGGGGGTTTGTGTGGCTGCATCAGGATCCTGGCCTGTTTGCTCCGCTCTGGGACACAGACTAACTGTGTCTCTCTGACAAGCTTAATAGCAATGAGCCCAGCGCTGTCGCCACTGTCTGGAGTTATCAATCCAACTAAGATCCCCCCTCTCTAATACTGTGAGCCGCTTAAACAAGCCCCAAGGTGTTAAACTGTTCAACTTTTGCAGCAAAACTCTTTTTAGTAATCTTTCTTTCAGATAAGAGAATATAATAGATTGTAAAACTACAATGTTAATAGCTCAATAACTCACGAGCAAAAGAGATGAATGTATTTAATGCAGTATATCAACTGAATGGAATAGAACATAATACAATAGAATAGAACTTGAGCTAAAGTAGATCGACAAATAATCTCACTAACCCGAGATGACTGAGTCATTCAATGGAGTCTATCCACTGAACAAAACGGGATATAATAGAACAGAGGACAGTACATTAGCCCACTACATAAGCTCATTAACAAGAGATTAATTAGTCATTCCACGGAGTATATCCACTGTGCAGCACAGATACTCACTACTAACATCAGTGAGTCATTACGATGTGATCTATTATCATACATAGTAAGTCCTGATGGTGTCTGTGTTTGGTATGTCATGACTTACTGTAGATGGTATTGTAAGGCTACATTTTCCCTTTCAGAGAGCTTTACAGAAATGTTTTAACCTAGATGGAAGGAGAAAAGAAAAACAATGGGTGGGGGAAGAATACAGTCTCTTCAAACATGTAGAAGATCTTCAAAGCTTTGAGGAGGTGAAAAAGGTCTGACTGGGTATATGGATACAGTGTTTCATGTGTGGGTCTTTGTGTGTAGCTGCCTTTTGTTCCCTGGACAACCCTGCACGAGAAGAAAAGATAATAACCGTATATCTCTACACACCCCAGAGTGGGCCTGGGCGGGAATGAGCTGGTGTGGGAGGGCAAGGGGGCGGCTCACGGCAACCTTGGCCCACCATCAAGTCGGATCACAATAATGGGGGATAATAACGGCCTGGCAACCCGTCCAGCACGGCGTAATAGTCTTTGCTCGCTGGACACAACGCTTAGCAGTGTTTCCACCGGCCAAAAATAAAAATGAAAGCTGTAATCTCATTCTAAGGGATGTAATTGAAAGCGAGCCAGCGCCACAGGGCCAGGAAGTGTAAGTGAGCAGATGGTGATTAGCACCGCTGTGATCCACCACTCGGATCAGAACCCACCCCCTTTTTGATCATGCTAACGTGAAGTCGAGGCTCGTGTTTGCGGCAGATGCTACGCTTACCACGCGCAC
>OOFG01063646.1:0-11963 GCA_900323295.1 Molva molva | reverse complement strand
AGGCCCTCTATGAAGGGTAACTGGATGAGCTATCGAAGGGGTTCTAAGGAGCATATTGGTTGCAATCACTGTGTCCTGTTCCCCTCCACAGGTGTGAGGTGTATCTTTAATCAGACTAATGGAGCAAACTATGGGCGGCGATTAAGAGCTTTTCTGGGGCCACTTAGCTTTATCTGTTCCCATGGGATAATCACCTCAGAACGACAGGGGAGGGGAGCATTTTAAGTAGCCGCCGCGCTAGGATGCCTGTGACCAACCCCTCATATCCCGAATCAATCAACCTTCACGGTGTTATCTGTCTGCGGAAGATTCAGCCCTCCTGCTGAAAACAATCCATTGAGTCCCATTAAAACTTAGTCCGCGCCATCGACCATCCATTAAAACCAGTCACCTCTATTGATAATCTATTAAAGGCATCCGCGCCGCCTTGTTTCTCTTCCTATGGGCTCGGTGGAGCCATTTCCCCCTTCATTGATCGCTGGTAATCTCAGCCGAAACGCATTGACCTATATATTCATAATGAGGTAGATAGTTTCCTCTTCAACCGCCTGCGCCATCTGGCCTGGGGGGTGCCACGGTCAAGGGTTAAGGGATATTTGAGGTGTTCCGCTTCATATGGGTCATACAAGAACGTATAACCCCAAGCCTTGAGCTAATCTGAAACATTAATTGCTGCAGTGCTGCTGTGAGTGTTTTGTTGTTTATTTAAAGTTTAAACTCTTTAGTTAGCGCAGATGTTGACTTTTCCATGTTTAACACCAGGTGATTATGTTCAACAGCACCTTGCTAAGTATCAGAGTGCTAACTACCTCATAGTGATGTTAGTATTTGCTAAAGTAGCAAATCTTTTATTATTGGAGTCTTCTCCAGGGAAATGCGATTTTGGACAATGCCCTACACTGATTTGAATTAGCTGCTACTCTAACACCACGAGAATCTGCAAATGTCTGAATGGATTCTGGGCTATACACCCTGCGTAGCTGGGTACGCTCTCGCAGTCTTCTCTGGGACGGATGATGCAGCCCACCTCTCACCCCCCACCAGGGTAGCCCATCATCCTCCTCCTCCGCCACGTAAACCCAGGAGCACGGCTTGCTGAATCAGCAGCTTGTCATTACGCAGAAACACACGCATAAGGGAAATCTAGCAGCGCTGGACCCCTGACACATTGTCAGGGTGGTCTTTGTGGTGATAAAGAGATTAGGACCGGGGACTCTAAACCCCCACCGTCAATCTGGCTGCCTCTTCAGCACCCCTGAACTTAAGATGGGGGGGTGTTTATCTCTCCCACCATGGGGCAGAGCAGAGTGGGAATTTGCATAGTGACAGGACATATACAGGTTATTTTCTTATGTGACATTTATTTATTTAACTTAAAAGATGTTGCTGGAAACTGAACTGTAATGTTTAGGAAGTCGTACGCACATTTATTTCTTCCAACAACCCTTGAAGCACAATAAATATATCTCACATTGTCAAAGACACCCGTATATTTAAATATTAATAACCACACTTTGTGACAAGTATGCAAGGAACCCCCAAACTGTTTGAAACACCTTTTCCTTATACATCTCCTGAAGAAACAAGCCCTCAAAATCATGATTCATGTCACACAGGGAGGGTATAAAGTACTTTTTATAATATAAGAAGTAACTTACCGTTTCAACAATATGGAGATGGGCAGAGTCAGGCCTATTTCTTCCCCTTGGAAACTTTCTTCAGTGTTTTTGCGTCCACCTTTATGTCCTTAATTGCTGTTCAAGCCATCATCTTATTATTTCGAAGATGCAGTCATATTTCCTCCATCAATCCTTTTGCCCTCAAACATTGGCACCTGTGTGTCTTTACTCGTCCCTAGAATGATCCCGATTTTCATCTCTATTTTCTTTTTTTCTCAAAGGGACTGGGTCAACCAATGAGGTGTTCCCGGTTGGCTTGGTTTGTCACTAGTGGGTGTGGTCATTAAGAAGGCGAAGAAACAGCTCCTTACTGGTGGCAGATGACTGCATGGATGGCTGAAGGGGGAGGGGGGGGTCGTGTACAGACGGTCAAGATGAGGGCTTCATGGTCACAGATACAGAGTTGCAGGTCACACACGTGGTGCAGTGATGCGGAGGCAAAGCTGCTGCTGCTAAAAGAAGACAGGCTAGTTGTAGTTATGCGGTACATTAGAGTTTACGCTTCTTGCAATCTCGGAGAGCCAAGCCAATATGCGAGATGGGAGGGGAGGGTTCAGGGAGTTCTTTGTAAGGAATTGTCACCGTGTTATTTTGAGCCGGCTGTGACACTCGCCGAATAGACCCGAGAGCTCTCTAGAGAGTTTGGAGGGGAGTTAAATGCATCACGCAACCCCACCTGACCCCTTTTGTCCAAATATACTCTTTTATAAAAGCTTCAACGCAACTGCCGTTAATTCCACACTAAGGCCATGCACTCATGGAAATACCCTCCCCCTTAATCTGTGCGGGGAAGCATTACAGCTAACGTCTCCAGTGAAATGATTTGCTGAGTGAGCACCTACAAATACTTCTATTGCTTTTGTCAGGTGCTAATCCTAGCCCTGACCTTATACAACTTTAGATGGACAGATGCCTACTACATGCATAGAGTCCAGGCCTAGTCTATGAATATTGCAAGATTCCCGTTTTTAATGGGGGATAATGCCATTGGTATTCCTGCAAGCGTGTTGTTGTTTTTTTTAGCTTAGACTGGTATCTGCGACAATCGGGAGTCGGCTTGATGTGTGGACCAAGGTTCAAAGCCCAAAGGTGGGAAGCATCCGTCCTGCTCTTGAGTCCTTGGGCTCAGAGAGTCGCTGCTCATCCTCCGCGGTGACATAGCTGTTTTGTGCCTAACCTCACATTATGACCCGCCGGGCTGCGAAATATGAAAGTCTAATAATCTAAGATTATGTTAATAATATTCATAATAACAAAAAAAAATCCTCATGCTTATTGGCATTCCCATCCTCCACTGACGCTCCCATGCACTTTCCAAGTCTAGCCATGGAACATGTTCCCGTCTAGCGGCCTTGTTTGAAGCCCCCTACGAGAATAGCAGTTGACAAGCACTCCCGAGTAGCGTGCAGAGAGACGGATGTTTTATTCATGTGTGAATTACGGCTCTGGCAGGCCACTCAAAAGATGAATTTAAACCCCGGCAGAGGAATAGGAATGCACCTACCTACTTCACCTTCATCGCTTTTGATACCCTTGTAAAATTAATATTTGTACTTAATATTTTCCACCTGTATTGGGCAACTAGGACAATGGGTAGGAAATACTAATCTAAAGTCGGGTTCTGCGGCTGGCGTTTTTCCTGTCATAATGAAAGCTTGGGTATTTACGAGCAAGTGTTTGCGGTCGCCCCACATCACTAGCTTCACAGCACGAGGCCAGGGCCTTGAGCTGAGAATGGGAAGAGGACAAAGGGAGCAATGTGCACGCTATAGACGACGGCACTGTTTCACGCAAGGGCTTGGAAGAAGATTTGAGAACGACGATTCACTTCTCCAATACTGTATTGATTCTGTAACGTGTGATAAGTGCATTCCGCTGTATGTATTGAATTCTGCCTTTAGAAGAATGAGGTGATTCACTTGAATCTCTTTTCTGATTTTGGGGTCTGTGTAGTATGACAGATCTTTCTCTCTCAATTTGGTTCAGACCTATGTCTGACAGACTTTAAACTTTAAGCTTTAAACAGCTCCGTGGCCTTGCACCTTGCAGAAATTGTGCACCAACATTCTAAGTAAATCGCTAGCATCTTAATGAGTGCATGTGTCTCTTTTCTTTCAGATGTATCTGAGAAAGAAGACGAGGTAGAGGAGAAGAAAAGCCCGTCAGAGCAGCAACAGACACAGACCAAAACCGGGAAGAAGAGGAAGGGTTTAACAGAGCCGCCAGCGAAAGCACAGAAGAAGAAAAAGACTGGCCAGGTATTACTGACTGCTGTCGGGTCTGAATTCTCCGCCATTTTGTCTAATGCTGAGGCTGATTTAACTATTGAATCGTACTGTTTTACAAGCTTTCTTGGAAACATGACATCACTGATGTTAAATTTAGTTTTTAGCACGACGCACTGAGGTTTTATTTAGTTTGTAGCACCTGCGAATTCAGTTTTATTGTTCTAATGAATGTCTTGCACTTGACTAAAACCTTTAAATATACTGCACAAATAACATGAATAATGCTGACGTATTGCCCAGAATTCTGTTTAAACAGGCGTATTCAAATCCCTGCGGCATAAACATGTCTTTTTTTAAATGACGTGCAATCTTTTCTCCAC
Source organism: Molva molva (assembly GCA_900323295.1). Classification (NCBI taxonomy): domain Eukaryota; kingdom Metazoa; phylum Chordata; class Actinopteri; order Gadiformes; family Lotidae; genus Molva; species Molva molva. The sequence continues at coordinate 7,676 of OOFG01063646.1, read as the reverse complement.
AGAAGGAGTGTATCATTGTTCAGGAAAAGGAACAAGATGACGCCGACAAGGCAGCGAACCCCAAAAAGAGAAGGAGGGTGAGAGTCTGCAGTGACACCTGCTGGCGTGAAGAAGGAATTACGAGTGATTAAAACTGCGTGTGGGCTACGAGTATGAATGTACATGTGTTTTGTGCAGAAAAAGAAGACCATCACGGATGTCCTGGCGGTGTCTGAGCCTAAACCAGGCTGCCCAGCGGACCTGCAGAACATCGTCATCGAATACTTCTCAGACAAGCGCTCAGTTATCGAGATGGAGGAGCTGAAATTGAAGGGTGAGCTGCAGTGCTGCTCACTGGCTTCCCAGTGAGAAAAACAAACCGTCAGATAACAAAAGTTTACCAGTTCACTCATCAAGTTGTTCTTTATCTATTTATAGACTCCAATTTCCTGACATGTAACGACTTGACGCACAGCTTGTCCTCCTATCTGAAAGAAGGTGAGTGGTGCTTAACCTCATGTTTTAATCTGGACCGAGTCCCTTGTCCCATTGAACACACACGGCACGTCTCAGATGGTGACGCAGATGCAAAGGGCTGCCATTTTTCGGGGTCCCCCTCAAATTTGTGATTTTCCTCTTCCGGAACACGCCTTTTGATTACATATGACCCGCAATCTTACGGGATATGAAACCCGCTCTGGGAAACCTATGCGCATGGTCAGGTTCAAGACGAGCGCCCACACTGGGACTATACTTTGTGCCAACCATTGAGACAACCTGAAGTTAAGATTTGTGTCGCAAAAATGTTCCATTCAAATGACCGACTGCTGCTCGTCTTCTATGAATGCGCACATGACAATAAACTTCTCACTTCCTCCCTGCGTTCAGTTTGTCCCAAATGGGCCAAGGTCCAGAAGCAGCACACGGAGAAGAGTTCCGTGCCCCTCCTCGTTGTCTGCAGCTCCGCCCTACGAACCATCGAGCTCATTAAGTAAGTAACGACCGACCGCCAGCCGGTCACATCGTCCGTCCTCTCTGCATTATGACTCTTCAGCCGGGTTCAAACGCGTCCTCATGGTTTGTCCTCAACAACAGGCAGCTGACTACCTTCAAGGGCGACGCCAAAGTGATGAAACTGTTTGCAAAACATATCAAGGTATTGTGGAGAGGATCATCCCCGTTGTGCGTGCAGAACACATTTGACGGCTGATGAACTTGCTGATTGGCCGGTATCGAGGTGCAGCTGGTGACTGTGGTGAACTCTTGTTTGTGTATTCTGCTCAGGTTGAGGAGCAGGTGAAGCTGCTGCAGAAGGGAATCACACACATCGGAGTGGGCACGCCTGGCAGGCTCCAGTGTCTGATAGAGAAAGGTAGACATGATGTAGCCATAGCCCTCGATTTAACCCCATCCCCATGTCTTGTACTTTACTATATCCAAGTGGGCGCTACCTCTTTTTGCTACCGATGTGTTTTAAACTTGATTACAATTTCTCTCTTGAGTATTATTATTGAAGTTTATGGCTGATATGTCATAACGTCTTCACAAAGATCATCCAGCAGTTCATGTCATGTATTATCAGGTGTATATTTTATTAGATGGCTTAACAGCCAAAAGGCGCTACGTAATGTTAAATTGAAGTAGTTGCGCGTCTGAAAGAAATCTGACCTGTGAACTCCGACCTCTCCTCTAGAGGGCTTAAGCTTGCAGTCCTTGACCCACCTGGTACTGGACTGGAACTGGAGGGACCAGAAGTACCGAAGGATGGCAGATATTCCCGAGGTGTGGTTAAGTTCAAGTATTTTATTGTCAGGTACACAGAGAAACACGGGATTAAACTGGGCACTGAAAAGCTTGAGCCAAGGCAAGTCACAGGCTTCTTCAAAAATATAAATATACTAATATCTAATAAAATATATCTCACAGACAACCACACATCTAGCAGCATGGGTTGGATAATGGCAGAATGTAATAATATGTGCTGCTGCTGCCCTCTTCTGGCCCAAAATGGACATTTGTGCAGTGATATTTGATATTTTGTCTGATGCATGCTTGTCATTTTCAGGTCAAAGTGGACCTGCTGAAGCTGCTGGATACGGGGACACTCAAAGGATGCAGAGAAGGCAAGGTCAAAATTGGCCTGTTCTAAGTGAAAGCTGACTTTGATGATTGCACCAATGTTTTCTTAATGGCTTCCCGAGTTCTCTGTGGTGTTTTTCTGTAACAATGCCATCCTCTTATTGTGTTGTTTTAGTGCTTTAAGAGACACTGTCAATAGTTTGATGTTTACTCATTTGTCAAGGTCAACACTGTGTCCCGCTGGGATGAATTGAATAAACGGAGCGGGAACAGAGTGAAACCAGGCTGTGTTTGTTTACTTTGAGCAAGAGAGGTCCCACCTACTGAGGATGTGAGGTCACAAGGCTACCCGCCCACTAGTGAGCCCCATTGGACCTAACATCCTGTAAACAAAAGCATATCTAACACATGAAAATAATGAGGATTTCTGGAAACTACAGTGTACCGTTTCAAGGGGGAGGGAAGATTTTTTGTTTGCTATTTGTTATTCTTGGCCTGTATACCGACAGATAACAATGTTTTTCTGAAATGTGACTGTGACTGAAGAGTAAAAACCAAACGGGGCAGGGGGGGGATTAGAATGAGGAAGTAATACAAACGCTTTGGTTAATGTGTAACAGCCAGCCAGCAGTCTGTTTCAAAGGTCTGTCCCCACAATGCAAGGCCTGCTGGGAAAATCTCTTGGCAGAGTCCATTGTAGTAATAGTGAGTGAAAACACAGGGTGAGGCACCGCTGCTGAAATACAGAACCGGAACAAGAAGTAGAGAGAAGCTTGTCCTGTTTGCTCTGCGATCCTTCTCCTCCTCCTCCTCCTCCTCCTCCTTTCGGCCCACCACTGGGACTCCCTCTCATGGGTAAAGAGGCGGCCAACACTGGGCCACTGGCTCGTAGGCCAGACAACTCGGCCTTCATGCAGCAGCGTCTCCCGGCCTGGTCCCCCATGCTAACGGTTAGCACGGTCCTGCCCTTCATGTACTGCATGGCTGCGCTGTGCATGCTCGTGGGAGTGGCGTTGCTCATCACCGTACAGGGCACACAGGAAATGAAGGTGCGTAACTGTTCTGTGAGGTTTGTTGTAAGAAAACAGGACGCTTGTTTATGAGTTGACACCCAGATGGGTGTCAACGGGAGATGGGAGATGGGTTCATACTGAAAATATGTATTTCATTTGAGAACATTAGTCGAATACATGTACGGAACATTGAATGACGCTAGAACGTGTATGGGTCAGGTTCTGATAAGATAAGCTCGTAGATGCAATAAAAAAGGACTGATTGGAGGAGATTGTGGTCTTGATCGCAGTAAGCTCAACAATATTGTTCTAGGTGTTTCACTTCTTATTTTCCCTCCCTTTCTTAGATGGACTATACAGAGGCCGGGACATGTAACATCTGCTATGAAGCCCTTAAAAATGTCACCGATGCGAAAAAGCCATGCTTTTGCCAAGTGGTGTTTTCCCTTGAACAGGAATTTAAGGTAAAGATCCAAACTCAAATGTTGGATCTATATCTACGCATTATACCTTTTTAATTATCTATCTTCTATTTGTAGATGATTTCAAATTAAGGATGCGGATCTTGACTGATGTGTGTCTGTTCTGTCCAGGGTGATGTTTTCTTCTACTACGGGCTCCAGAACTTCCACCAGAACCTCCGCAAGTACATGGACTCCCGAGACGATGCACAGATGGTTGGCAGAAAGCAAAATCTCAAGGTTTGGTTCATTCATGTTTTTCAAGCTTCACTTCAGTTTCACAGTTTTCTCACTACTACTGTGCATTCTGCGGTTTGTTTGGGTGGACTTTTACAGGATTTCGAATCCCCCTTTCATTCTGTTTCTTTCATTCTGTTTACGTTTGGGTAAATCGTGTCCTTTGGGTCATATTGTGTCCACTATATAGATTGCATGTATAGTCTAGAAGTAGATATTTTTTTATATAGAATGTTTCTTCAGCAAGCTTTCTATTTAAAGTCTCTTAAAGGCCAATACGGAAGTCAGATGGCAAATTTCGGAGCGACTTTCATGAGGCATCTGCATAAAACCGGAACACGGCTTTTCAATAACCCAATTTGGAGGAACTGTAAACCTTTGCGGTTGCCAAGCAATTTTGTCCCATTAACCTCTTCCTGCCCTTAGAACCCGAGCTCGTACTGTGAGCCATATATACGGGATGAAAAGGGCGTTCCCATTGCTCCCTGTGGTGCTGTAGCCAACAGCATGTTCAATGGTAAACCGAGAAGTCTATCTCCTAACTTTTTTTGGACACCCTACACAATCTTCATCTGCCTCACACACACCTTCTTCCCTTCCAGCCCTTAATCACAGTTAGTCTCAAACGGCTTCCCGGGCCCACATTATACGACACACCCTACCCTTAAGCTTTTTCAAGCGTTAAAGGAAAAATTCCCCTAATTATCAGGGGAGAAATTATGTTGGAGAAGAACAAAGAAGAATTGAGCTGAAGCGTTTGTTGTTTCCGGAACATTCTAGACTCCTTCGCTCTGCAGTACCACGGCCCATCCGGCCACAACGTGTCCGTCCCTCTGTACAGGAACGGAATCGCCTGGTATACCGACGAGAACGTCAAGTTCCGCAACCCGCCCACGAACCAGACCCAGACCCTGGCCCAGGCGTTTGAAGGTAAAGAAAAACATCTTCCTCCTTGACGCCAGGTTTGATGTTTTCTTGTTTGCTATTTGGACAGAATGATCTGAACTCATCCATTTCTCGTTCCTGACTGCACACGCCGTACTTTGAATTAAACGTACCACTCCACAGGCACAACAAAGCCCCCATACTGGAAGGAGCCAGTGTACAAGCTGGATCAAGATAATCCCGCCAACAACGGCTTCATCAACGAAGACCTGATCGTGTGGATGCGGGAGGCAGCCTTCCCCAACTTCAAGAAGCTCTACGGAGTCCTGAAACGAGGCACAGAACCCTTCACCAACGGACTGCCTGCTGGGCACTACAGCATCAACATCGACTACAGTATCCATTAAGCTGTTCAATTCACGAGAGGGAGTTCTGTCATGCTAATGTTTTATTAAAAAAATTTTTTTAATGGAAGGCAGAAATGTTATCAGAAGATACAGTAATGAGGATAGCAAAAAAAAAAGCCGGCCTATCCAACAGGAAGTGAGGTACCCTTTCTAAGTGTCGGCCCACTGTCTGTTTCCCAGTGATAACGGTGTTGGCCTACACTGACTAAATAGTTTTTTTTCCTTGCCCTGCTCATAACCCCAGAGTGAAAAAAAAATAAGCGGTTTTACGCCAGGTATGTGTTTAGGTTAGGTTCCGTTACTATCTTTATTTGGTTTTCCTTAACCTTTGTGTCAGACTTCCCCGTACAGTACTTCAAGGGCAGAAAGCTGGTGGTGCTGTCTACAGTGACATGGTTCGGAGGCCAGAACCGTTTCCTGCCCATTGCTTACCTGGTGACCAGCGGCCTGGTGCTCCTCATAGCGATCTTTCTAACCGTCATCTGGTGGAAGTTCGGCAGGAATGCCAAGAACATGGAGGAATGACTGCACTTTCCAGAAGGATTTTTTTGTTTTACATCTAAACTGTGGAAAAGTCAAACTTATGTCAAGTGTAAATGTTTACACTTCAGCACTGAATGTCAATGGCTGAGATTATTTTTGGTTTGTTTAATGTTGGGAGTGGAGTGACACTGGAAATCAAACACGTTTGTCAGATTTAGGACCTTTTTATCTTTGTTTTTCAATTGTATGCTATAACCTGTGACAGCTTTTTCACTCAATAAATTGGTTGGAAATATCTCTTCTTCCACCATAAAATAAATCCATGCCATGAGACATTCATTTATATCTACAAGCATTAGGTTTGTGGCTAGTTAAAATGTGTGGCCTTGGAGTTTGCAGTGAGGACATGCAGGTATTTAGTAGTTAAGTAAACTATAAAGGATTACCAAAATCCAATACATTTAAATTGACAAAGATATAGATTTGACCATTAGGTGGCAGTGTTATGTTTCAGTTAATATTTCACCTTTTAATTATTTGGAATTCGTTGTCAGAAAATTGCATCTTGACCATATCAAAGGAATACCTAGATGACCGCAAAATGGTCATAATTTTAGTTTTAAGCTTGGTATGTTTGAAAAAAAAATAAAGTTAAGATACCAAATCGCCCACATTGTAATTGGATAGAGTTTGAGAAGACGAAAGCCGTCGCTCTTTTAGAAACTCTTTATTTCTCTATATACAATGAGTGAGAATCACAGAAACAACAAACCCCATCACAGTGAGCACCGTACGGCATGAACGCATGGCATCTAGAGCTAACCAAAGCAAAACGGATGACAAGCTCTAGCCGTGGAATACAAAACTTCTATCTGACAGCGCATTTCTGTCTCTAAACGTAAAAGACCAGCCTCCTCCTCCCCTTCCATACTCTATCTCCCGAAAACCCCGGGTGCAAGGGGTTTTAAAGAAGAGGACTGCTGGCACTTGCGGCTACCTTGTTAAGACAGTGAATAATCATATTCTATTACTGCAAGCCATATTCCGTCTAAAAACAACATTCAGGGACCCACATTCAGATACAGAGACACATTTTGATGCACACAGATACAGAGACGTCTCATTATACAGACATACGTCATGCTCGGACGCACACAAGGCGATCACTATGAACAATATAAATCATCAAAACGAAAAGTATCAGCCAATGTATCTTGTTCTTACCCCTTTGCCTTGGTTTTGTGAACGACTAGCTAGCTGATCACACAACAGTGTTTATTTATTTTTTTCATCTATATAAACTGTTCTAACCGCACTAATAAGACTTGCTATGTTTGGGGAAAAATGTACTATTGTATAACAAAGTCAACATTTGGTCTTAAACAGAAGAAGAATTTCCTTTTGGGGCAGCTCCTCTAGATTGACCCTTGGGTTCTGTCTTCTCCAAGTCCACACAAAGCCTACATCTGAAGTTCTGGCAGTATGTCAATTAACAGTGAAGCTTAAGCAACAGTGCAACCAATAGGTCTGATTTGGAGTCAGCGAGGGTAGTGGTTGGGTCGATTTTTTTTTCTTTTTTTACAATAAAAAAAAAAAAAGCTAAAAGGAGTTTCTCATCAGCAGGATGATGAAAGAATAATAAATAATCATTCAAAAAAGTAATTTCAACAAGATTTGCAGAAAATGGGAATTTCACAAACTGATGCAATGCAAGGGCGTTCTTAAAGAGAGACGACATCTCGAAAAATAAAGTACCGTTCATATTTCTTTTTTCGGATGTTCGTAGGTAGGAGATAACCTACACAGAGGGATCCCCCCCTTTGATACAAAGGTTCTGTTGGGAGAGTAAAGAAATCCCTTGGCTTGATGCAATGAATATGTAATTCATAATGAATGTCAGAAAGACCAAGTTCAGTACCTGATAGAAAGAAAAAAAAAAACGATTGCAGAAATCACAGTTTAACTAAAAACGAGAAAGAGAACGTGTACTAAATCACAGAAAGGGGGACCAAGTCTTGCTTGTTCATTAGTAGTCAGCTCTTTCCGGCGCCCCCCGTGTCAACCCCTCTCCCGTCTGAGACAAACACATTCATCTTTGAGGTTTCAGTGATCGGACTGTTATGGCACAAGGC
>OOFG01063645.1:0-12778 GCA_900323295.1 Molva molva | reverse complement strand
CGAGCTATGCTAGCCGAGCTATGCTAGCCGAGCTACGCTAGCCGAGCTACGCTAGTGTTTTAATGGTGAAGATTGATACCGCGGCGGCTGGGGACATTTCTCGCCATGTTAGTCACAGTGATTTCAGGAGATTGGAGACTAGTGTTTGAAGGGCCCCCCTGAAAACACAGTAGAATATCACTCACAAAGATTGAGTCCAGAGATCATTACGCCGGTAATTGTTGCCTTGCCTTTACTTTGATTGCATATTGTGCTAATGAAGCTAATGGGATTCATGCCAACACGGTTTGCAGTGTAATTTCATTTTACATGACCTTTACAATGTTTTCCCTCCGTTGTGCTTTCTGATTGTTAGGCTCTCAAATTAAAGATCATGTTTTGGGGAACACAATGCAGAGATGTAACAACCCAGCGTGTTAAAAACAAGCGAGTGTTGATGCTACAAAATGCATTGACAGATTTATGACCTTTTCCCCCCCCTCATTCTTAGCGTGCTTTTTAGAACAAAAAACGATGTAGTGTTCTCGGTCCCATGCAGTCCTATTCACAGTGAGGAAAACAGAGTCGGAGGAAACGGAGACAGCCCTATCTGTCCTGTAATCGCCACAATGTTCCCACTGTTTGAAAAGAAGGGGGCAAATCTGCTCGGCTTCAATTTGCTATCTAAAAGAAGTCGGGGGACAGGGTAACCTTTCGCAGATAAGCCCACCATGGGGTTAATGATCGTGGGGTTGATGATCAGCCCGAGCCGCTGAGTAACCCAAGCATTTCACGACTCAAAGTTACACACAGCTGGGATGTGCAAGGGGGCGCTACACATTGGCAGATGTTTCACAGCTGAACTTGCAAAACATCTGTCAATGAAATGTGCATTCTTGCATTTATGGATTTTTCTTTTTTCTTTTCTGTTGGGATATTCCCCCATGCATGGATATACGTCTCTGGGCGGCAGGAAGTTGTGCTTCCAGTGTGAAGCTGCTTCAGGTACCGCTTGCTCTGAAGGACCAGAGAGCCCTAGCCACATGCTTTGGCAACTGCTAGCAGAGCTGGTGTCTCCACTTATTGGTGTGTAACGCTGTTAACATTGCTGCTGATTCGCCAGCGTCTCTCCAAGGCATAGACTAATTAATGGATCCCACTCACAGTTGATTAGCAGCAGTTCTTTCGGTAATTACATCCACACACACACCACAGAGAAGAAAAGAAGAATAAGGGACAGAAAAAGCATAGACACAAAGGACGGGGGAAATACATTAATGCACTCTTCGGTACAGTCTGATCTTAATTTGTTTCTGCTATTGTTTGGCCCGTGCTAAGATAAGAAACCGTTTTCACTCTGTCTATGAAAGTTGTGGGGCATTCATAATTTAAGAGTGTAATAAACACACAAAAGAGATCTGGCACTCGGTTGAAAGGAAGAGAAAGAGGGCTATGTTGTCGGTGGAACTTCATGAAGACTCCACTGAAGACTCCACTAGCTCGTGCTCTCTCTGCTCGCCGTGTGGGCTGGGTTTACACTGCTCAGTCACACAGAGGTGTATTGTGCTCCCGGGCCCAGCTGCTCACCCATAATTCTTCATTCTATGTCCCATTGTTCCTACCTGTCAGCACGCTTGTGTCTCAAAAGAAAGGAAGTGGCTGCCATTTTGCCAGCAGGCTGTGTGGGTGGAAGATGGGGGGGGAGGGGCTGGGAGTGCAGAAACACCATGCTATTTGTTCATTCACTTTTTTATCAGTTTATTTATTTAGCCAAAGCGCCACTTTTTAACTGCTCATCTGTAGTTTAACAGCCGAGCCTGATTGAAATCAGTATTGCATGAAACTTTGTTTGTGTTGGATGTAAATTACATGATTGATCTATCTCCTACCTCTTAATTGATATGAAATATTAATGACAAAGACATGTATAAACCACAAATGAGGATCATCAATCCAACATCAAATATGTATGTTCATTTGTGTGCTAATTAGTCACTTATCCCCCAATCCCATATTTCAAGCCAGTCCTCCTCCTTTTCACTTCCTACCCTGACTCGCGGTAGGCCTGCTGTGGGCTACTTGAAGTTAATAACCTGCCACTGCATGTTGATACTTTGCTTTGTCATGCAAACGCCTCCTTAATTGACATCCCATAATAGCTGAATAGGCCGGCCAGCTTCTCATTATCGTACGTTCAATTTGCTCAGGCCTCTCGCTGCGTCCCAATCAGGGTGCCGTGGCGATGGGTACCCTACCCCCGATGGGTACCCTACCCCCGATGGGTACCCTACCCCCGATGGGTACGCTACCCCCGATGGGTACGCTACCCCCGATGGGTACCCTACCCCCGATGGGTACCCTACCCCCGATGGGTACCCTACCCCCGATGGGTACCCTACCCCCGATGGGTACGCTACCCAAGTAGAGCGGAGGGTGAACTCAAGGTGCAGACATCAGAGTGTGGGTTTTTGGCCGTTTGTGTCGGGATGGGTTTACACGCCGATGGTTGATGTCGTGGTTGTTTTCTTCTGTTCCCAGTTCCAGAACAACAACTACATGAACATGACGGACGCAAACGGAGCCCTCCTTGCTGCTGGCGATGTAAGTATGATTTGAATTGTAGGATTGTTGAAATGAGATCCATTTGTTTAAACTTTCTCATCTCATCTACATGTCATTACTTTACCTCTTTCATTATTAAGTGTCTGCTTTAAAAAGAAAAAGAATCCAAAAATGAAAGTCAGAGCAAGTAGGATTTTGCGAGAGATGGACAATAAGGTATTTATTTTGACCCCTGACCTCGTTTGAAAGTATCCGGATAAACAAAATGACTTAAATAAGCTGTCAGTGGAGCGCCCTCACACACAGTTTGGCCCTTCAGCAAATATGTGTAAACTCCACAACATTGCCCATCTTCCACCACTGCATCGCTACACCTCTTGTTTGCAACTACAAATCAGCACCCTACAAGTACAACGCAGGTAAAGCACGGCACTACAAGAGAGAGGTCCTGACAACAGAGCAACACTCAGCAACAGAACCAGGTGCTGGTTCTGTTTTCATGAGCGACAGATTTCCTCCACCGCAAAAAAAAAAGGAAAAGAAGACGTAACTGTGTTCTAAATATACTGTTCTTAGTCTCCCTCCACCCACTCCACTGCCCTGTCATTAGAGACAAGTACACCAGAATACCCATCATTCTCTGTGGCTCCAACAGACCTCATCTCATCTAACTATACTTTGAGATTGGTCTGCCTTCAAACCCTAATAGAAGAGCTGTCCTCGCACGGCTCTGAGCGCATGAAAACAGGATCTCATTGTCCGTACGTCGCGCTTGTCCACATCGCCAAAGGCGGCTATTGTTTCAGTTTTTAATTAACTTGGTGTCGTGGATGCTACTGTGACATTCCACACAGAAAAATGAAAAGAAAACACGGCAGCGTGGTCAACGTGTTTGGAGGGGCTGACCTTATGTTTGAGTGACTGCACCCCAAAGCCCAAGAGCACTACGGGAGTAAGTTTTAATTTTACCCCACATTTGCCTCGAGTGGGTGCTTCCTCTCTCCGTCCAGGGGCTGCTGGGGCCCCGTACTTGAGGAGGTGTGTGTGTGTGTACGTGTAGGAGGTTGTGGTTGTGCGAGGAGGACCAACAGCCAGCTGTGAGGGCCCCTCTGTAGCAGCAACGCTGGGGAGGCGTTTGTAAGTGAGGGAGGGGGAGAGCAGGGGGTACTAGTTGATAGAACAGCTCAGCTCATTTGCATTTTATCAAAGGAAACAACTGTTTCCAGCGTTACGGCACAGATGGCGTTATGGAGCAGAGAGAGGGAGAAGAAAGAGAGGCCAGGGGAGGAAAGTGCAAGGAGACGTGAACAGTGTACCAGACGCAGTTATTGTTCCGTATTTTATTCTTAATGATTGAGGCAGTTTTTCCGCAACACCCGCCCATAAAGAGATCAATAATTCTGATTACAATGTTTTGTAAAAATGGATCCTATAATACGTATCCCCGAGATGAATCTATTCAATGTGACAGAACAAGGACTCTGTATTCTACACAGTTATAATAATTATGCAGGCTTTATTTATGGAGCACTTACACAAAACAATAAACCTAATACAAATGAAAATGAACAGTATGTAGGTGAACTAGTTTATTTTCTTCACAGCTATATTTGTTCCATGTCTAAGTGAAAAGCGTACACTTAACCTCGTGACTCCTGAATGCAGAACCTGTTCCTGTGGATTCATAGTAATCCCCATGCTGCCGTTACTGGTCTTTGCACAACTTATAATTAAGATACATTGGAGGAAAGGGAAAGCCATTCTGCGTGTGAGTGTCAGAGCCATTTAGATAGCTGACATATCATTTACCTTATGCACTTAAGGGATGAGATAAGATGACCTCTGTGTGCTCCGGTAAAGAATACAGCCTAACGGGGGGAAGGCTTCGCTGCTTCACTCAGGAAAAACGATACAATACCCCGAGATAGAGTTCCCCCTAACAGGTATCTGCTTACCTTCGCAATCAAATTAGAGAGGTGTAATGAACTACAAACATGCAGAAATGGCCTTCAGATATTTCAAATTTGAAATAATGTTGATTGGGAGGGCCACAGTGGACGTTGCCATGCTAGGAGAGCCATGCACTCTGCCTGTCCTGATATTGGAAACCGGAGCCTCCACACCGGCTCTATTGATTCAGAGGACGATTATAGGCCGTAATTGTATGGTGCTGCCTTTAACAAGTCTTGGTTATTGCATCTGTGAATTGGATTACAAAGTTTATTGAAAGACAGGAGAAATTGCCTGAGAAGTGTTTTCTGGGACTGGCCTCCTCGTATCTGACGGGTACAGCGGCCTGGAAGGGCCTCGGAAGGTTTGATGAGGGAACATCATCGTAAATGTCTCTCCTTCAGCTCCTTGCGATTTTCCTGAGCATTTTCATCGCCACAACCGCCCAGTTAACGTTTATTGTCGTTGGCACTTTTATGAAAAAACACATTGCTTATGTGAATCATGTGTGTTACGTCTAGTGAGAAGAGTTCTGTCTTCTGTGTGTCATATCAGGATTTTATCGGGATATGCTCTGCTGCCACGAGTATGTTGAGCTTAAATCTTTAAAGATAACATAAGAACATAAGAATAAAGGTCAACACTTTACAATAAGGAGACATTAATTACCCTTTAATTAACATTAGTTAAAGCAGTAATAAGCATAAAGAACAATTAACTAACAGTTAATTTACTTCAAACCAATGGTCTTGTAACCATTAATTAAGTTAATGCAGTGATAAGCATTGTTATATAGCATTAGCATAAGGGTCAGGATTAAGGTAAATGGGTTAGGGTTAGGATTAGGGTTAGGGTAACCCTAACATTATTAATAATGTATACATTAAAACATAAGTAAACATGAGCCCCATTAGTGAATTATGACTGGACCATAAAGTAACTGTTAAATAACTGTTTGTTAATTGTTAGTTAATGCTTATTACTGCATTCATTACTGTTAATTAATATAGCCTTATTGTAAAGTGTTACAGAATAAAGCTCATTCATAGCCATGCAACCATTCTCAAGTGATAAAAGTGATCAAATATGAATTGTACTAACCGTCAAAGTATGATGCATCAAAATGTACTTAGAGGTAAAACAAATAGAGGTAGAACAAATACACTTCTCTGCTGAGGCTGGTCGCCCTGGTGCCTGGTGCGTGTGTGTGTGGCAGACACACACACACAAACGCATGCACGCACGCACGCACGCACACACGCATGCACGCACGCACGCACGCACGCACGCACACACACACACACACACACACACACACACACACACACACACAGGCATCATACGCACACTGGGTTATATACAACAAATGTCAACATACTCTCTGCCCACATATGCCTTTTTTCCTCCTTTAGATGTCCATGCCCACTTCACTCTGAGCATCTGGTCTGGTACTTGGCTCTTGTGGGCCTTTCAGAACAATTTAAATGGATAATCAGCCTGCTGATGTGAATAAAGTGGATTGTGCGTCTCTTAATCTGAGATCAGAGCCCCCCCTAAGCTGCTCCCCGTGCAGAATTAGACTGGCTTTATGTGAAGTGACACCAGACAGTGTGTTTGACTCTGTGGCACTCCATGGGCACCAGCAGACTCTCCACGTCTGGCACCTCCACCGAGGGACGGCCGCGGCTCGCTGACAGCTGACACTGACTCCACGGCCGCGGAGGAGACACCAAACTCCATGTCTCTATTATCAGCTTTGTGGGGATTTTCATTTGGCTCATCATGACCAGGGAGCGCAGCCCCGCAAACACTCACATATTGACAACCGTCTGTCGTTTGTCCTCCTGTCGTACACGTCCATTTAAAAGATACCAACATTGACTCCTTTCTTTCCCAGTCTTCATGATGTGAAGGTCCCTGCATGATGTGAAGGTCCCTGCATGATGTGAAGGTCCCTGCATGATGTGAAGGTCTCTGCATTATGTGAAGGTCCCTGCATGATGTGAAGGTCCCTGCATGATTTGAAGGTCCCAGCCATGCCAGCTTCGGGATTCATTCGTACTGCCCTTCTGTCTTGAAGGTTGTTTGACGTCTCTTAGTGGGGTCTTTAATTCAGGCCACCGTGTGCCATCCTGTATGTGTGGCCTACATAGTGCTGCCCTAATTTAACGTACACAATGCAATAACACTAGGAACCCACTTACATCAGCACATGGTGTCTACATGCGGCTGGGGGCTTAAATGGTACAAGTGATGGATTGTCTACAGACTCTCTGTTTGACTGCCATGTTGACTCTACTTGTATTGTGCATCAACTTGCTTCATGCACAAAACAGAAATCATCTTATAGTGAGTGTTCTGTTAAAGGGACTGCGTGTAGGATTTGTTCTTGAATAAATTGCTTTAAATTGCCAATAAATGAACAAGATGTAATTCAACAAAAAATGAATCCTTGCCCGACTCTCTCTGTTGCGTGGAACAGACTGTGGGTTGGTATCTATTATATTTGAACTGGGACATTTCTGCAGGGAAAAAGGAAGGAAGTGACAATTAAAAAAGGACAATGGTAAACATTTCTAATAAACGTAACTTTTTAATTTATACAACATATATTTACAATTGTAACTATCATTAGTTTTTGATTGTTATTTCCCGTGGAGCTCGCACTCCAGTGGTCTGAATGCAGGAGCCTGAGAAGGCTGCAGTTCACTTACTGGCCAAAGGGGCCAGTAATGAGAGGGATTTCGGATTCTTACACATGAACCCTTAATAGTGCAGCGCCAAGAAGCCAAAAAGCTAAATCCGGACCTGCTAATCATCAGCTATGCAAAGCCATCCTGCTAATTCTGAAAAATACACATACAAATAATAACAAATACACATACAAATAATAACAACTACAGCAAGTAGTATATGTTTTCGTTGTATTTGTGCCCATCTGAAAAAAAAATAATAATAATAATTGGTGCAAAAACAGATAAACGGGTTCCTGCACAAAATATGGAGCCCCCACAAGCCACTACATACACTAGAGCTGACTGAAAGGATTATAGAGTGAATGCATGGGGAATGGGACAACTGTATTACCTCCCCTTTACCACCACTGGAATTCATCAGTGCTTGTCAACTCAGCTGCCCTGAGTAGACAATGAATTAGTTTCAAGTATCCATGTGCTGATGCAAGCTAAGGGAACATTAATATTCTCTAATCAAGGGCTGTGTTGGCATATTGCCTCTGCAGCCCCCTTCTGTTATTCTATCCCCTTGTGAAAGCAAATGAAGGCTGAAAGAAGCAGGACAGGATGAGCGTGGTGAACATGCTTATAATGTATTGCTGCTCCTCACCTCTACATGCAGTATGCTGAGAAAGAACTGATGTAAACAACGACCACCAACAAACCTGTCTCTGGGCGTCATTGTCAGCGCAGTCAATACAAAATCAATATGATCAATGAAACGAGCAATCAATACAAACAAATGAAGGCTAAAACTTCCCCCGCATCTAATCAACATCAACGAGACACGTGTTTTCAAACCAATTACAGACAGAGAAAGCTATTGCAAAATGGAAGAACACAATTAACTGTTTTCTGGTTTTACGAGCCCAAAACCTGATTTACTTTCTATTGGTCTCCTCATCTGGTTTGTTAATCAAGTGCAGTTGTGCTGGAGAAGAAATTGCAGAAAAGACCATGGAACTGTGCTCTTGTGGACATCTGGATGTGGTGAAATAAAGCGGTTGTTGATATTTTAACAGGTCTCTCAACAGTGGGTAGGGCAAGTTTGAAAGAGGTCAACACTCCCAACTGTAGGAAAGTCAAATAAGCAAATGAAGTGTGACCAAATGCTTTAATTTAAAAGCCAGGAGGATTTAAGTGTTTGATGAGAAAGAAAGCAGGCCAGGGGAACAAAAAGAAACATTTCCAGCCGTCCCAAGCATTATAATCTATCAAAATGTTCCTTAAACCCATCTTCTCATGACATGTACTTTTCTCCACACTTCAGCCAACATTTCCATTCCAAAGATTAAGGACTTTTTTCCTGTATCCTCTCTTCTGTGATTGCTGTTTGATATTCTAGCATTTTGCTCTTTTTCACTCTGCTCAAAGTGGACTTAAATAGGTTTAGGAAATGTTACATCTCAGTGCACTTCTCGACAAGTCTATTTGTGCTGAACTAAAAGACTCCCGTTCAGAAACAAAGTTGTTTGATTTAATCCCCAGAGGTTTCAGCCCGGCGTGCTGGATGTAACTCAACACCCGGTTCTGTTTCGGAGATGTGTTGGTGAAACTGTGTTCTTCTCCATAGACATTCCACACGCCCAGTTTGGGGGATGAAGAGTTTGAGATTCCACCAATCACCCCTCCACCGGAGATGGAGCATGGCCTGGCTTTATCGGAGGTGCACTCTCCCTTCCAGGGGGTCCCGGAACCTCAGCACAGGGTTCCCTTAACCCCTCAGTTCCCCCCACAGAGTCTAGAGCTGCCCTCCATTACCATCTCACGCAACATGATGGACCAGGATGGGATTGCTGGCAACAATGGCCTCCCTGCGGTGAGTACTACATTGTGCAGGCACAGCATGTGCAGATCATATCCAACATCTTGTAATACGTATACACATTCGCGTGTGATTTACCGTTAAGCTTTTGTCCATATCGGAGACTAGCACAATGATTTGGTTGGCAACAATACCATCACAGATAGGTTTCTTGTTATATTAACCCTACTGTAGATGTGTGGGTAAGCCATTGCATGCGATGAAGGTAGAAGAAACACACTTCATTCTTAGTTTGTCATTATGGGGTCACCATCATCAGAGTACAAATACTATTCAGACCCAGAAGGACAGTGGAAATGGCCCCCCAAAGCGACACTTTTTCACGGCCTCATAGATCATTCATGTTCCTCCCAGAAGCACAGCTACTGTAAATGCTGATGCATGCTTCTGTCTGCTGCCACGTGAGGTCTTTGCTGGGCCTATGTCTGATATCCCACTTGTTCCTGCATTTGTATTATTCAATAGCATGGGAGTATGTGGGCTTTAGGTTCAGCTCTTAAATAGAGAAGGCTGGCACTTGGTTTTCCAGAATTAGCTACAGGCAACATTTAGTGTACAAGTACGTTAAGTGCGGACCCATATAGTTTATTTAGGAAATTAAAATAGATTTTGTGGGGAAAGCGCTGCCCTCCAATGATACGGATGGTCAAATTCAGAAAGGCATAAAAGCAGATGAAGAATCGTCTCTTCATCCTAATGTTATGTGCTATAGATTTTAAGATTGTTATCTCAGAAGAGAAAGACATTTTCAAATGCCACAATCACATGAGCATTGGGGAGGAAAGAATTGAAATGTCACTGCCTGACTAGCTGTCTTACAGATATTACAAAATGGAAGATTCATTTCGGGGCAAAGACATGAAATAATGAAGACGTGCAGAGAGACCAAGTTGACCTTGTAGACCTCAAAACCAAATTATGGTTTTAACTTGGAAATGGTTGAAGATACACAAATACACACGCTCTCTCTCCCCCCAAACAAAGCAGTGATATGGCATATTTATTTACATTCCATGTGGGCAGAGGCTGTACATGATTACGGCACTTTCTTCCCCCAGCCCCATGCTGCTGGCACACTGTTCAAATAACTATCTCTGCAGCATTACAGTAGTGAGTCTCACAGGGCTTTCGCCTAAAGAATTTTCATTTCATGGTCAGTTAAGCTTTCTACATCTGGAAGAAACGGAACCTTGACACAATTACATTCCTGACTGTTCTCGCGACTTGCTGGAGGATTAGATTTGATTCTCCAACATTGTTCCTCTTTAACACCATTTGCATGGCTCATGTCTCTGATTGTGTGTAGACTCTATTAAAAAAAACACCCAATGAATGCGGGGTTTCTGCTCCTTTGCCTCGTGTCTTTGTGAGTGAGGCACACTAGCTCCGTCGTTATCACTCATCACACATTGTAAGGCGCACAGGCTTACGGTGGCCCATCGTTTTCCCTGCAAATGGGATTGATCCCCAAAAGTCAAGAGACAATACGTGGAAGAAATTCAATTCATCTGCATCTTTATCTTCGCTTTGAGAAAGGAACACAACTTCAAATGCGATAAGGGTTTGTCTTTTGATGGATTCCTTTTACAATAAACAGTGGTTTAGCAGGGGGGCCTCTTCTAAAGGATGTTTTGTGGTCGTGTCAGTGTCTTAATAATGGAGTTACAGGGTCATATATGCATGCACTTTGCATTCAGTGTTTTCTTTTCATTTGGATTTAGCTACTTGCACCGTGCACCCCTGCAGCCCGTCTCTGCTTTCTATAGGGGCTGATTGGTCTGTAAAAAACCTCTTTATACCCAATCAGAATCAGTTTACCTGGGCTATTTTCGGAGGTCCCATCCATGTCATTGCTCTGCCAAGTGTTTGACTAATTTCTCTCCCCTAATGTCGAGCATATGTCTTTGAAATTGGCCACAGATGCTGGGGGTTTGTATGACAGAAATACGTGTTCTCAGCTGCACAAATGCCTGGCAAGGCCTGCATCTGAAGTCATTATTTATTTAATCTGCTCTCCTAACAAGCTTCTGACTCTCATTTTTGTCTCCCAGCATGTGTCCTCCTGATTTGTGATTGAATCTCAATAGTGCCAAATAGTAGCAGAGTTAGAGCTGCCAGCCTTGCTTTATTCACAATTTCTACTTGATGCTCTCCTTGCTGCACAGCAAGGGTCTCTGGGTACTATTTCAGAAAACACCTGGTGCCTTCATCTTTACCAGCTTTTCTTTTTCTTCCTTTCCCTTGGATACTGTAAAGTTCAGAATCGACCCAGCAGCCACCGTTGGGTTGGAATAACACGGTACAAATCAGGTAGAAAGATGTATAAGATGTGGATTTATATCAGGCCACGTGAGGTAATGTCTCTATGGTTGACTTGCTGCTTCTGATTCATTAGGAATACAGCAGTGCACCAATTACAAAGATAATACCTAATCAGAGTTGTGACCTCATGCATCTCTTTGAGACTGCATGACAGAGAACATTGGGCCCCAGCAGCCATACGCTGCCTCTTGCTTGCATGGTTCAATACACTCATATATTGTGTAGTTCATCAGTGGACGTAATACCTTAATTGTTGACTACACACAAACCCATATATCCCCAAATCAAATGGAAAATGTGGCCACTGTTGCAGAAAGCATGTGTTTTACACAGTTTCTTTTTTCCCCGTCTTATCTCCCTTCAAGCCAAGTGGCACTGACATCAGTTGTACATCAATTTCAGAGAGTGGATTTTTTTCACTCCATTACATTTTTCTTTTTGCTCTCTCTCTCTCTCTCTCTCTCTCTCTCTCTCTCTCTCTCTCTCCCTCTCTATGTCTCTGTCTCTCTCTCTCTCTCTCTCTCTCTCTCTCTCTCTCTCTCTCTCTCTCTCCAGCTGCTTCATGAGGAGTGGGCCAGATACTCAGCCTTCTATAAGTACCAGCCTGTGGACCTCATCAGGTAACATGGCCGCCGTGTTTCTCAGGACTCATTAAAACAAACGGCGTAAACGGTTGGTAGAGGGACGGCTGGAAGCAGCTGTCGTGACGCAAACACATCTCCTTCATCTCAGCCGTGGCTCTAACATGAAGGATGGATTATCTTAGGTGTGCAGTTTGAGATGGCTGATAGATTAGGTTAAGGTCAGGCGGTTCATTCAGGTATCGTTAAACACGATCAAGGTAAGACTTGAGGTTTACACGTTGGCTAACTTAAGATATCAACCTTTGTTCAGTAAAGCTTCAGGTTGGCGGGGGTTACGTTAAGGTGTTAGGTTAAGGGTTAAGTCAAGGTACTAGTTTAGACACGCTATAGATATGTGTTTGGTGTGTTTGAGGTCATGTGAGCACCCAGCGTTGTCTCCCTAGTCTCTCTCCCATTGTGGTGCCTATCTCTCTTCCATCTGCTTCCTGTGACCCCTGGCTTCCTCTCCTCCTAATCCGTGACCTCTGACCCCAACAGGAAGTACTTTGGGGAGAAGATCGGCCTGTACTTTGCCTGGCTCGGTGTGTACACACAGCTGCTGATACCAGCCTCCATCGTGGGGATCATTGTGTTCGGATACGGAGTTGCTACGATGGACACCAATGTTCCCAGGTGCACACACACACACACACACGCACACGCACACACACATGCACACGCACACACACATGCACACACACACACACACACGCACACGCACACGCACACACACGCACACGCGCACAGGCACGCGCGCACACACAGAGAGCTGGGGGGATCCG
>OOFG01063644.1:0-12960 GCA_900323295.1 Molva molva | reverse complement strand
GTGCAGGAGAGGGAGTCAAGCCCTGACAGAGTGGACGAAGAGCAGGCCCTGGTGTCTCATCTCCTGAAGCTGAGGACCGTCGCTGCAATGCTGTTCCAGCTCAACAAGGCCATCGGAGAGCTCCACACCTGCCTGGTTGATGCCCTGCGAGGTAAAAACATCTGCAGATACAGGGGCTTATAGCAATCTTTTCAGGAGGGCGTTGGAGCATCACAACACATTTCAATAGAACCATATTTACTTAAAGGTATCTTGTTGTAAGATGATATAGTATTATGGGAAGTGTAGATGTGCTTTACTATAGCTATGTAGCAACATTTTATAGTATTATTGGAAGTGTAGATGTGCTTTATTATAGCTTTATAGTAAGATTATACAGTATTATGGGAAATGTAAATGTGCTTTATTGTAGCTATGAGGGAAATCTTTCTGTCACAGAAATGAACAGGAGACAGCATTTATTTTAAGACACGATATGCTTCATAATAGCAAAAAAAAGCAACTTGAATGCAGAGCTTTTTTTAAACGGAGCGGTGACGTGAAATGCCTTGGGTATTCGACTCCCAGTTGAAAGGTACTGGGTTCAATCCCCAATGTCCACAGCCTAACCTGTAGGCATCCTCGATCAAGATGCCAAACCTCCCACTACTCCTTGTTGACCTCTGTCTGAACTCAATGTCCGACGCTTTGGATAAACCACTAAGTAGTAAATCATGGCACACACTTCCCTGACCCCCCCCAGGTAAAGGCCGTGAGTCGGACCTGACCACCAGCAGCGCGGCCATCAGCTCCTCCGCCCGGGCCGTGGAGGACCTCATCCGCGGTCACTCTGAGGCAGTGGCCTCTGTCGACCCCCACCTGCCCTGCCCGCAGAGGGTCACGACCACACGGGAGCTCCACGCTGCCATACACGCCCTGACCACCACCTCCACCTCCGACCAACAGGGGGCAGAATGCAGGCAGTCCGCCGGCTCCAACACCACCGGCAATGACGACTCAGATGTGTCCAAAGATGGCGGCCGAGCTCCCGGTTCTTTCAGGAGTAAGGCAGCTGCCAACGTGCTGTACTCCCTTGCCTCGGATGTCTCGTCCAATCGCAGTCCTCACTGGGTGTGATTGACAGGTGTTCTATAGCGCTTGACTCCGCC
This sequence comes from Molva molva, assembly GCA_900323295.1. Lineage (NCBI taxonomy): Eukaryota > Metazoa > Chordata > Actinopteri > Gadiformes > Lotidae > Molva > Molva molva. The sequence continues at coordinate 11,812 of OOFG01063644.1, read as the reverse complement.
CCTCTTAGGGTTGTGTATGCGTTTGTTGTGTTTTTTCACAGCTTGTTTTCACTTGTTTCACATTATTTTCTGCTTTTGTTGAAAATGTCTCGGCTTTGAGTCTCTTATCAGTATTGGTAAGGTTTTGAGTCGTCTCCATTGAATACCATTTTTGGGGCAAATTTACCAAAACTATAGGTATCATTGGAACAGGAATAGACTTTGGAAACACTTCTGTTCTATGCTCTATTGTTCTTTCTTAGGTCTATTTGAATTAGTTCTATTAAGGCTCCAATGTAAGCCTATACTGTCATTTTACGCAGTCTATATAAAGAAAGTTTAATAGGCAGTGTTCATGGTAGATTAATTCATGGCACTTTTGTTGGTATGAAGGTAAATATCTTATTCATGAAAAAATATTGGTAGATGGCAACTATTGTATTCAGCAACCTGTATCTCACATTTGTATATCACAATTGGCACTCAGGATTGCTAGGATTCTTGTATTTCTTAAACTTGTACTCAACTTGCACAAAAATACTAAATTTTCTTCCTCCTTTATACTTTGATATCAAGTTTGTATGTATTTTGCAGAAGTTAAATGAATATATGGGACAAACTTGAGATTTCAAAAGATTGTAACAGTTTGAACAGTAAATTGTAAAGGTTTACCCAATATTGGTGTTGATTTTTTTGTATTATTTTACACTATTTGCTTTGCACAGAGTATTATTCAATCAACTGCTGATTATTATGACTATTATTATTCCAAAGCAATATAATCAGCAACGGGGTAAAAAGCAGTACATTTTCCGTGATAATTGGCGAAGCATGGCTCAGCCAGTGAAGGAGATAAAGACGGATGGTGTAACATGTTCCACAGTACCAGTATTATAATTGGCCCATCGCCCTGTAAAGAGGAGACACCCACCTCTGGTTCCCTCCGCCGCCTCCTCCGCATCAACTCGGGATAGTTCCTTGTTTTCTTTTTTTTCTACTTCTCTTAATTTTGAGCCACAGCGCCGTGAATCATAAACACGTATTCGATTTTAACTAAATGTATTCATTTAGGAAAAGTTGTCGTTAGCACATGGGTTATCTGAGTGTAATTGCTGCACGCGGTGGAAGTACTCAGAAGAAATGTAACGTTAATGAGCTCGAGCACGACAGGCGGGACAACTTTAATGCGTCAAGAAGACTTCTCAGGTAGGCTATAAACATCTTAAAACAACCCAAAAGCAGGTTATATATTTTCATATATCAAATAACCACTAATGCAAGCGTACCATTGTTATGCCTTAATAAAACACGACGATTTTTATTACATTTTAGGATGCACTGGATATTGGTATCGAATTTACTTGTGAGTATAAACACGTGATGAATGCTTATTCACTTAGTGTAACGTTAGTAATAGTTGTAACGTTAGGCATTGTACCATATCCACTTTTCAATTAACGACACGGCAAATTCTTTTCATATTTAAGTTATTTCATTTCACTATATTTTATGTGTACGAAAAGTTGTATATTTCCATGAAACAGTTTTCTTATCAACTAGGCTAGCGTGTGTTTACTTTGCTTCTGCTTGATTCATTTTCTCTGTCTTATGTTATAGTTAATTTAGAACCACAGCTGACAAATAACTTTATTAATATTAACTTAAGATAATACAGGACAGTTTAAGAAGAGTTAATGTGTTATTTATGATTTGTATTTTTCAGGGTTGGTTTCATGGTTACACTTCAGGTAAGTCATCTCAAATGTTTGAGTTGTAAATTTACAAAGTTGTTGGCATGATTCATTAATTCGATTATGTATCTGCTAAGGGATAGGCCATGTTTCACTGTGAAGATAGTAACCCCAAATCGTTTAATCTAATTGTAGATATTGTTAATGTTTAAGTTTTGACTACAGCTTGTTTTTGTTGTGTTTAGTGTTTATCACAGAAGTCTGTTTGTTTCTGAATCTATCTTTATCTCCCCAAGCACTCAAATGTAGAGGTATACAAAAAACAGATTTTATTCACACAACCTACTGTGTCTGACTCAAAATATTCTACGTTTCACCAAATTTTCCTTACCGCTTGCTGATTGTACTGTAAGGAGTCATGACTTCACCAGTTTAATGGAGCGTACTCCATCATATGGTTTAAGTTACATTGTTCTCAACTCTTGGTCTCATGTCATTAATCCCTCACTAAGCAGATGATGTCAAGTTGGGACTGCGGCCAAGATTATATTATACAAAGCCTTTTGAGTTGTACTTAGCAGCTGAATATATATTAGACAAAATGTGGAGCCGAAAGCATAAAGCTTAAATAACTTACTGGAGTTAGAGAATACTCAAACAAATGCATAGCAACCAAAAACAATTAAACAACTTTGCTTAACATATTTTGAAGGTTTTTATCATAGAGGATAGGCTTGTTTCTTATGTAACTGTAGACATAGATTAGACCCAAATTTGTGTTTTGCATACCAGGTAAGCTTTCAATACAGCTGCTTTTATACTAAGAAATTGACCGGTGAGGCTGAGAACAATCAAAGGCATATAATCAATAGTGGAGCTACAACAGAAACCTACAGAAAAGACTTGGTTTCAAATGTACAGAGCAGCTATCGGATTCACAACACAGTTCTAGTTGAAAATAAGAAACAACGCAAAAGTGATACTTTCAATTATTTCAATTAAGACTCCTCAGTAAATTGCAACACCTTTTGCCTATATATAACCGTACTATCCTAATAAGCTGCCCTCTGGGGTCAGCTTAGTTTTTGCTAATCGTCTCACACGAATACGTGTTTATTTTGTTTTTGAACCAGCCTTCACACTTCACACCAGCACCGTGGTGGCCAGAGAGGAGACATTCTACGAGTATGTGACGGACAGACTAACGTGGCACAGCGCTGGGCGTCTGTGCAGCCGACGTATGGGGGCCTTGGCCACGACCAGCAATGCAGCTGAGAACCGTGCGCTCTCAACCTTCCTCAAGTCTCTGAACATCTCCCAGCCCGTGTGGGTCGCCAGCACGTTCATGACACAACATGTCAAAGGTGAGTTCATTCAAGATTCCCTTACTTATGATATTTTGAAGACCCAGACTGAGTACAGTACGTTGTGGAGGAAGGTAGTGTATCCATGTCTGGCCTTGCAAGACTACTCTTCATCTAATTTTCAAATCACCCCGAGGCTTGGATCCATCTTTTGAGCAATGGTTAATCTTTGGTAACATACCTGAGCATTTTGGGGATTTCGTCTACGATTCTTTCTCAGGGTTTTCATGTTAAAGTCATGTTGTGTTGATGCCTAAATTGTTGACATCTTGCAGGATTGCAAACAAAAGGCACAACAAGATATGAACAATGTAAAATTCCCCCCAATCAGATCCGTCAGAGACCCTGATTCTGGAGTTTGGCCAACGATCAAACAGGGAGAACGCACGGCTCCTCCACAAATTCCCGTCCATGGGCTCGGTGACCGTGTGCCTCCATCTGCGCTTCACCCTCGGTGGCTCGGGTTTTTCCACCGTCTTTTCTTATTCCATCCAGTCAAACATTAACGAGCTGCAGATCCGGGCAAGCCTGAACCAGGGCCGCCCCGTGCAGCTGGCCCTACTGGTCCACGGGAACAATGGGTCCTACCACGACGCCTTCAACCATGACGGCTCCTGGCACTCGCTCTGCGTCTCTTGGAGCCAAAATGGCGGCCGCTGGGCGATGTTTGCAGATGGCCTCGAGGTGGGTAAGGGCGACGGCCTGCACAGCGGGAACGCAATTGGCGCCGATGGGGTTTTTATCCTCGGGCAGGACAAGAACACTTTGGGGGGCTTTTTGAAAGGGAATGAGTCCTTCTCTGGAAGAATCACACAGCTGCACATCTGGGTGCGAGTGCTGAGCGCCGTTGAGATATACACCATGGAGAAGCATTGCTCGCCCATCCACGAAGGCCTGATGTTCAGATGGAATAGAGGGACCCTGGAGATAGATTCAGCCATCACAAGACTGTTTGGAGAGAACCCGTGTCAAGGTACCTAGACGCTAGAACACAGTGCCTAGACTAGAACACAGTCCAAGGAATGGAAAATGTATTATTGTTCGTTTATCAAGATTGAAATCGTAGATGTGATTTGAAATGGGTGTTTCAGATAGTGGGGATAACTGGTAGGGAACCGTTTTGGCTTGTGATTTGGGTGATTGAAGTTTATACCTATCTAACCATCTTTTCTCCTTGAACAGACTTCAAGTTAAGATTAACCCTTGTATTAGGACTCTCTGTCTCCTCCTATGTCTCTCACCCTCTCCCCACCACATGAATAGGGGAGCCGGTGGCCAAGTAGTATCTGGCCAGCGTTGGCAGCCCTTCAGCGTGGTTGTTGTAAATATCTCAGGACTTACATCATAGTGGAACCCACCCTAAAAAGACCCGACTTCTCCCAGTCTGACATCACCATTGGGTAGTGAGGCGTGAACAAGCTTCAACCAAACTTGTCCACTAACAAGTGAAACACAGAGAGCAGAGAGAGCTGTCTCTGTGTTACTGGGACTGGGCTACATAGTAGGTGTATGAGTCGTTATTTAGGCGCATCGTCTCGTCAGCTCTTACACATTAACTTGTTTTTCCGATTCCCACAGCTTCCGACATTCCTTCTGCACTCCCATCTTTTTGTTTTTTAAGGTTGCAGTCGTGCAGCACTTACACTTTGTTGCAGTGGCTCCCATATGTATTGTTTTCTTTAGAAGTCGCTTTGGATCAAAGCATCTGCTAAATTACAACATGTAGATGTGATTCAAAAATGGTTGATAAGTGATAAGGTTAGATCTCTTTCTTTCTTTAAGTCAATCTCTCTCTCCTATTCCCTCTTCTTTCTCACCCCTCCCTCCTAAAATTGAGCAAAAAACACCTAGTCTGTTCAGGATACCAGCTTGTGTTGATCAGCAGGCATCAGAGTTTAGGATCTCACCAAACTCATTCAGACTGGCAGTGGCACAACAATACGGCTTTAAAAATGGGCCATTTGGAGTTTAGTTCCCCCTTGGTATGGTAGTTAACCTTCCTTTATTACTACGCTATTCAGGGTGTCAAAGTGGTTAGCAATGTTTCCTTAACTTAACCAGGTCCAAACCCCCCTGTGGTCTTGCTGTGTGGAGCACCCAGCTAGCTGATGCTGAAGAAGAACAGCCGCTCATCACGTTTTACTACTACACACTACTACTACAACTACTATTATATCCTCACTCAACATTTTGTTTTACATAAGATATAGTACAGTTAATCAACCATGTCTAATCTTAGAAACATGTACAACTTTTAGCTTTAAATTACAAGCATTATCCAGTTCATGGCTCTGTCGGCCACCCTTTTGTAAATAAAGGTTTAACAGATCAAAACAATACACGGAAACTGATACTGTGCCGTGTTCTGTACCCATGGCCAGATAACAGCAGTGGAGCATTGAATCTGGATCCCAGTTTACTGGACAACCACAACCTCACCGTGAAAACAGTCCAGACTTTCCAGGCCGATTGTTGCGTGACCTTTGACCCTGGGAGTGTCAGTTGGGGTCGTGACACGTCTGATGCCCCCAGAGGGGCTGTCTGCCAGTTTAAGAAAGGTAACTGGCACTGTGGGATTACATCATGCAGAAGTACAGCACCATTGGACTAAAAAATGATAATGACAATAACAGCAAATGACAATAACAGTGTGCACAGTATTGGTCTGATGCATGGATCGGAATTATAACTAACATTTTTTCCAACAAGAATTCATGGTTGTAACTGATTGCAGATGGAACAGACGTAGTTAACAGGCATTTTCCAAAGACCCCCATCTTCAGCACACTGAGCAGGGATCCTCTGGCCAAGCCGGTGAGTCAGACGTGAAGCTGGTCCATATCAACTTATAGCACAGTCATTTTCAACTTAATAAAGACCATATGTTATGGATGAAACTATCATTATAATAACAAAAATATGTGTTATGTCATCCCTTTTGTATTTTGTAATTTAAAATGTGCCGTTCAAATATTGGTGTATATTGTTAGCTCTACATGTCTTTCTATTTTCTATTCTATTTTGGTTTTAGGAGTGTGAATACTTGAATCTGTGAATACAGTTACAAGTCATTAAGGAACATGTAAGGGTTAGGCGTCTTGCTCAAGCATGTTCAATAAGATCACTTCTTTTTTGACGGTCAAAAATCAACAGAATTTAAACGCCAGCTCTTCTTCATTTCTATACTCAAATACACATTTTAAGGGTTAAAGGTGCTGAACTCTAGTCTGTTGCCTGGCTATATTAAGATAGAGCCAAACTACACGATTGATTCAATCCGAAACGATTGAGCAGCACACGTTTAACGACTGATGTGTGCCGATTTTCCAGTCTAGTTCTGCCACATAACAGCTAATCTTCGGGGAACACAAAACTAAACATGGAGAACAGACGGACGCAGTTTCGTGCTTGCCGTGTACTCCCATGTCAGCTCGCCACTGGGATTATTTGTGAAGCAATCTGCAAGGAATGAAAGTGTAAATGACGAAAACAAAGAATGTGGTGTCAACCTTCGTCTGTAAAGTCCACACTTGCTCATTTATTTTTGATATTGACCTATTGGCATATTACACGTTGTTTTGAAAAACGTCCTATTTTCCTCCGGCTCCTCCTCGCAAATACACACTCTTCATTGGCTTTTGAAAGTTCACCTGGCGATTTGCATTTTTGACCCGCACACACCAACCGATCATAGAAATACTAGCCACGATAAAATCAATCATGTTTGATTTAATCTGGACCATGCTGACTGGGATCGTGAAAGACTGGCGTCTTTCACTCACATACACGTAACGACTCCGGGGTCCGAACACAATGCTCCAATGCCCAGTTGGATTACACACAGAATATGATCTTCTTCTGTTGGCGTCCGTCTCAGGTGATGGAGGAGATGCGTGTCAACAGCTCCTGGAGCAGAGACCTTCGCTCTGCAGACATCCTGACCGAGGCTCTGCTTCGAGTCCTGGAGGCAGAGGGCCCCGGCGTCCTCACCTCCGCAGACGTCACGTTCCTCTGCCAGATGGTGGAACTAGACCGGGTTCCCCAGGGTTCCTCTTCTGAGTCCTCCGGGTCCGAGACGATGGTGTCTGTAGCAACCAACTACCTGAAGTTGGCTAGCTTGCTGCTGGAACCTCAGGCAGCCTCCTGGTGGGTGGGCCAGACCGACGACGGGGTGAGGAGAACGAGTTCAATGTTTATTTGTTATTTAGCCTGGTCATGTTTTTTAGAGTTGTTATTGTCTTTGAGTCTTTTTGGTGAACACGTTGAAAATTTGACACGCATGATTTGAAACGTTAAAATAACGAAGATGTATACTTTTTTACTACTGCTACTACTGCCTTGCTCATTGACACTTAGACTCGATAGATTTATCAATGAATGGTCCTTGTCATCCAGGTCAGTTTGGGTCCATTCACCATCGTGGAGAGCATTGACAGACTGACCAGCGTTCTGGCAGACTCTCTGTTTCATGAGGGAAGAGGCTTCAGTCTGTCCACCAACAACATAGGTGATGAAACACATCAGTATGTCACTGTGGGTTGGGGAGCAACATAACGTCGACTTGCTAGCTTACAATTAGATGAGTCGACTACCCAAACAGCGGTAGATAATGTTAGGTGGGGTAGCCCAGCGCTGTTATCCATGGTCAAAACAATCGTACTAAAAATAACTATGAGCTTGGTGAACGTTGTTGTATCTTTATAATGTTACCGTTACCGTATATTCTACTTGTGGTGGTATTTAATGGGTGGAGTGTATTTTCCCTCCTGGTTACGTAGCCAAGCAAGTCCACCAATTACCGTACACTCACGTGGCCAAACCAGCCCACTCACAGTCCGGCAATGGTCCCTATTGACGGCGCTTCTGACTTTGAGGAAGTAAAACTACACCAAACAGTGATGGGGGGGCTGAGTTGAATCTTTCCAACCATGAGTTTATTAGCTGATTTGTACAAATACTATGTATATTAATATACCTTTTCACATTTTCCTGAAAGATATTTGGGTATAGTCGATACATCCCTCTGTGATATGTTATGGTTATTTAATGTTTTTAGATCTTGTTGTCCATCCCTTTAACTATAACAGTGTTATGATTTATTTGTTTTGAAAAATATTTGTTTTCTAGAATACAGTTTGAACAGTTTCGTGAGCAAAGATATGAACATAACGTGTTTTTTTTTTTGTATTTGTGTGTATGGGACTGTGTGTGTATGTTTGTGTGTATCCGGCTGTGTGTGTGTGTGTGTGTGTGTGTGTGTGTGTGTGTGTGTGTGTGTGTGTGTGTGTGTGTGCGTGCAGATGTGCACGTGGAGAGGCTCAGGTTGTCTCAGGGGAGCTGCAGGCACGTCTTCAAGCCCTCCGCGCTCACGTCTCACAGCAGCAACCTGGAAGAGTTGTTGGTCCCAGACACTGAGCTGCACAGATTACACATGCTAGGTAGCACACACACACATGCACACGCACACGCACACACACACATTGCAAGGACACACATGCACATTGACATGTCGACACATCATAATTCAGATACTGTACACGCTGTTCTTGGTTCTGTGGACATCTCTGAAAGCAGAACATCATTAAAAGTACCAACGCTGTTTGCATAAGTCCCACAGTGAAATGTAAAACAAGAGGAAAAACCAACAAGGGCTGGAATCTGTGTCTTCAGGACACGAGGAGGTGATGTTCATCCATACGTATTACAGCCGTCTGAATGAGATCATGTCTGCAGCCCAGCAGCAGGAGACTCTTCCAGACAACTCAGAGAACGACCAGAGGTTGGAGGAAAGATTTACTACCGGTTAAAGATGGCACTCTGGTGTGAAATGTTGCATGATGTAAAAAGAAAGGTCATGAATTAATTTAAAACACCTTTATGAAAGATTTAGTAGGCCTAAGTCAATTATAGATAGTACAAAAAATCCAATATGCAGGTGAATTCTCAGTTCCTTATTGGTAAGCCTACATATAAAAAAATAACAACACATTTGTTTTTAAGGATGCACTTGAATCACCTGTGTAACCGTGGTTACCTTTCAGCGTTCTTCCAGGTCAGCTGACCACAGCCGTCATCTCAGCCACCGTTCGAGACCCTGTCAAGGCCCAAACCATTCCCGTGGCTGTGCTGTACACCCTCTCCACCTCACATGTGGTACGGTCCGCCCATTCTATCCAAGCTTATAGGCTATTCCATTTTGCACATGTAGGGGTGGGATCCAAACTATACAACCCCTATGGCTAAAAAGGTCTTTTTGTTGGACCCCCCCTCCCCATTTTCCCCACTGGAACAAAATATTGGCTTTCAGTGATTGTGATTTATTATCATTAGTGGATGTTTTAAACTCGTTATTTACTTCATAAATGAAAACCACCTGTATGTGTGCTGTGATACGTTCACTGGTTTACAGGTTAATTTAACTTTCGTTATTAAATGAAGCTTTGACTAATTGTTATTTTCTAATTAAGAACACTGTTGATCTGTAGGGTCTCTCTTTACTTGTTTTTGGCAATGATAATCAGCAAAATAAGTAAAGGTAAAGATAAGACTTTATTTTCTGTATCAATTCTCAGGAGGCAGAGACATTTCTTGGTCTGAACATGATGTCTGCATTACATGTTTTCCACTCTGAATAAACATAACTAGTCGACTGTTTTACATCCGACAACTGCCAAGGAATTTTTAGCCGTTGGATTTGATCCATGTTGCATTAAAACATCATCGTCCTTCTCCAGGGTATAGCCCAAGAGAGAGTGAGAGACACAGACAGACGGAGAGAGAGAGAGAGAGAGAGACATTACGAGTGTGAAAACATGCATTTCTGTTCCTAGGCGGAGTATTCTCAGCGAGTCACGCCTGTTTGTGTCTTTTGGAACTACACCCTGCTGTAAGTATTAGCAGCAGCAGAGCCGGCTGTCAAGGACGGTGAATGTTATAGCATGTTACGCCGGTGTGGATCCAGAACTACTAGGTTAATGATACATGGTGTTTATACTAGTCTGCCCGCCAGCCTTCTTTCTGCGTGCCTAAATGTCCGTCTGTCCGTCTGTCGATGTGGATTTACGCAGCTATAAGCCGATGTAATACTCTAGTTATGTAAACATGGAATACATTTGGTAAAGATGTAGACATTGACCTTTCGATGGGTTGGGGTATTAGAATGTGTTGAAAATGTGTTGATCACATGGGTGTGTGTGTGTGTGTGTGTGTGTGTGCGCACATGTGTGTGTGTGTGTGTGTGTGTGTGTGTGTGTTTGACCATGTAGGCGGGAGCATGCCCCTCTCTGGTCCAGTAAGGACTGCAGAGTGACGTACGAGGGCTCTGATGTCACATCCTGTTTCTGTAGCCACACCACCAACTTTGCTATCCTCATGAACTACCTTGAACCCAAGGTAACGCATTGGGCACTTGTAGGACTGTGGATGGATGCACACCATTACGATGATTGATTGAAATATTGAGCGATTGATTCCTTTTAACTGAGTAAACGGCAATATTTTATGGTTAGAACAAAGCACTTCTTGTCTAAGAAAGCAGAAAGGAGTTATTTTGTGTGTTTGTGTGTGTGTGGGTTGGGTGGGTGTGTGGGTGTGTGTGTGTGTTTGTGTGTGTGGTTGTTTGTGTGTGTGTGGTTGTTTGTGTGTGTGGGTTGGGTGGGTGTGTGGGTGTGGGTGTGTGTGTGTATGTTTGTGTGTGGTTATATAATATTTACCAGTAGATGTCACACTCTAACCACTTGCTTTGCATGCACAATTCATGGCATGAAAACAAACGTCATTAGCAGCACACCATGCGCTTTTTGTTTTATAAATATCTGTTTTTCTTCCCCTTCCTCCCCCTCTGACTCTTTCTTTTTCTTTCTTTCTATATCTCTTTCCCCACTCTCTCTCTTTATCTCCATCTCTCTCTCTCTCCCACTATCTGTCTCTGTCTGTCTGTCTGTCTGTCTCTCTCACTCTTCCTCTCTATCAGTGGAGCACCGAGGAGGAGGCCATTTTGACCAAGCTAACGTTCATCGGCTCGGGAGCGTCTCTGTGTGCGCTGGTGGTGACCTTGATGCTCTTCACGGTGTTAGAGTGAGTTGCCAAATCACACACACACACACGCTACCGCTAGCCTAACACTCGCTACACAGTGCCGCGTTGGGAAACTGGATGCAGGGGATCTGAGCCATCATGGATCCTCTGAATTATAGATCCAATGTGATCGGCTTACAGATATAATTGTGTGGCGATTTATGAAAAAGGCGATTTTTAAGGTTTGCTTCAAAAAGGACTAAGGGTTAGAGTCTACAGTCTCCCCCAAGGTACAATGTACATTTCATATTTAATTTGTTATTGAATCAGGACTTAAAGGCCCATCTATTAGTTACAGGAATACCTGCTTGTTAAAGCAAATAATAACCAGCCAATCGTGTGGCAGCAGCTCATTTAGAAGAAATGTGATCCCAGTGACTTGACCATGATCAATGATTGGTTTTGATATCTTAGAAAGGGCTGCTCTTCACCAGATATGCTATTTATGTACATATACAGTGTTGATAATGTCAGGAGTAAATATAACAGTCAGCAGGATAAACAGTGAACAAACAAAGGAAGCCAGCGCTGATTGGCCCTCCAGCAATGTGTTCGTCAGTCAGCTGGTACTATTGACGGATGCTAATCCAGTAATTAGTGTTGTCTGTGCATGGATCCAATCCCAAGCTTTATGGCAGCATTTCCACTGCTGTTAATTAACCTGATTAATTAACTATCAGCAGGTGAAGAGACCCCTACGAT
>OOFG01063643.1:7670-19725 GCA_900323295.1 Molva molva | reverse complement strand
GGAGGAAGCCACTGCTGAACTAAAGTTGTTCACTTCTTAGTGATACGGTTAGAATTGCCCTTGTGTTGTATCCGACACCCACAGACTGTAAGATATGTCTGTAGCGTCCGCGACGTCACCTATTGCTTTTAATATGGATAGATCTTATCTTCAAAAGTCAGTGGTGCACGTGCATGATTTTAAATGAAGATTTCACAACTGAAACCCATATGGGGACCATAACAAAGCAGAAAAGGTTTGTGTATTCACCGCTACTTCTAGTGGTATCAGCAGTAGCTTCTAGTAGGTAGTAGGACAGTACAGGGTTCTACTTCTAGTGGTATCAGCAGTAGCTTCTAGTAGGTAGTAGGACAGTACAGGGTTCTACTTCTAGTGGTATGAGCAGTAGCTTCTAGTAGGTAGTAGGACAGTACAGGGTTCTACTTCTAGTGGTATCAGCAGTAGCTTCTAGTAGGTAGTAGGACAGTACAGGGTTCTACTTCTAGTAGGTAGAGGGACAGTATAGGGTTCTACTTCTAGTAGGTAGTAGGACAGTACAGGGTTCTACTTCTAGTAGGTAGTAGGACAGTACAGGGTTCTACTTCTAGTAGGTAGAGGGACAGTACAGGGTTCTACTTCTAGTAGGTAGAGGGACAGTACAGGGTTCTACTTCTAGTAGGTAGAGGGACAGTACAGGGTTCTACTTCTAGTAGGTAGAGGGACAGTACAGGGTTCTACTTCTAGTAGGTAGAGGGACAGTATAGGGTTCTAAACAGGGCTGTTGTGTTCTGTTTGTTTGTAAAGGATACTTTGCACTGTTTGATTTGTTTCTTTGCCAATTATATAATGAGGGCCAACATTTGATCTTCTGGTAGTTTTAACCGTCTACTTCAGAGAAGTGTCGGAGGTCAAAATGTTTTCAATTGGTGTATTTAACAAATAAATAACTGTTTGTATCCGATGCTGTTTGTCGCATGTGGATTGTGTTCAAAACTTTAGAAAAACTGTGAGTAGTGAGTGGATTGTATTCACAATAACTACTATTAAACTATCAAAGATGAGTAGATCAAACACACAATAACTACTTTGGAACAGTCAAATTAAGGAGGTAGGTTATACATGCATATTCTCTTTTTGAGAGGAAAATGGAAGTAGCTCGTAAAAAGAATAGTCTTGTTTGAACTACCTAATTCTGCTATGCAAAGTTACCTCGATTTTTCTTAGGTAGATTCTAGGCAATATTTTACTTGGCTTGTAGTTGTGCTTACTCTTTTAGGGTACTACTCCAGCATATGTTTTACCTACTATCGTATCAACTTGAATGTTACAAGTTTATAGGTCCTGTTGTGTTCTTATACGATGGCATCCAACACAATATTTGTTAAAAATGTTTTATTATAAGCAAACAAATATGTTCTTAATCCTGAGTATGTCTTGCGGATTTGTATGTGTAGTCCACTGGTATTACACATATGATTTAACTTCAAATCGACTTATCTACTCATTTGGGGGATGATAACGTCCTTGACCTTAACGTATCAAAAACTAAGGAAGTAATTATTGAGGCAAAGTAGTAAAAAAACGAAGCCAGCATTGTACGTGGCGAGGACGTCCAAATTGTCAAAACTTAAGTATCTAGGAACAGTGTTCGACCCTCACCTTAAATTCGATGTAAACACAGAGTCGTTGCCAAGCTTGCACAACAAAGAATTCACTTAATGCGGAAGCTTAACTCTTTTTGTGTCTGTCACACTATCTTATGTCATTTTTATCAATCATTCATTGAAAGTCTTCTAAGTTTTTCATTTATTTGTTGGTTTAATGGGTTGTCTGTGAAGGGCAAGAATAGCTTAAACAGTAATGTAAAAGTATGCTCCAAGATAATTGGAGCCCAGCAAAGAGACTTGTGCTCCATCTGGGAGAAACAGGTGGCCCAGAAAGCAAAAGGAATTATTAGCCAATCAGACCATGTTCTGTCCAGTGAATTCAATGTAATGCCAAACATATGTCGATTTTAGACAGCATATATCTTATTTTTATTCTATGCAGGTCCCTTAAGGGGCTCCGTACAAATGAGACATCTTAAGGTGTGAAAGTCTACCTGCGTGTTATGTCAATTTTTTGTCCAAATATTACCTGTTATCAAGATGTTATTTGCTCGAATGGCATTCCATAGTTTTGATTTCACTAGTCACAATGTGGTTACGACCCAGGGCTACTCCGGGGCCCCTGGGCACCAAAAAACTCCCCAACCCCGATTAAAAATATTATAATTGAAAATGTATTTTAGCATAGTTTTAGTGCAGGATTTTTCATTAAATAGTCAAAAGCCTTCGCCGTTGCGCATTCAGGTATTGTTGTTATAAAATAGGTTCGTTCGCCAACCTTTAGTGGCTTTCGACAAATTTTACAATAATGACTGAACGCCAGGAACTTCCCGACATCACAACATAAAGTAAAATGTATAGCAGCGTAGCGCTGCTGTGGTAGTGTATACAACAAAACACACAAACGTATGCAGTTTGAACGTCGATTTTCTTTATGTTGAAAAGATATTGGATATTCAACAGATATTCACACTCTGAATTATCGACGTGGCAAGGGGAACAAAAGACGCGATAGCGGTGAATACCTGCCCATGAGACGGTCGGGCAGCAGCACTCTAGAAAGCTAACGTTTGGTCAGTAGTGTTTTTTTTCAGATTGTGTTGTACTGCATTTTCATGTAGATGCTGTAGCCTGGTTACGGCGTCCTGCCGCTAGAGGGTGCTATTGGTCAAGCGAGTGGAGTAGTGGTGCAGGACGAGAGGGGAAGAAGGAACGCTCTCTGGGTTAACTTGAGAATAAAGACGGAGGTCCCTTGTTAAAACGTATTCGTGTTGGTGGTTATTACGAAGCCCTAACATAACAAATAGGCGAATTAGAAAGTAGCCTACCCTGGCCCCAACTGAAACGCAATTCCACTAGGTACGTCAAGTTTAAATATGTCCCCAATGGATACAACATTACAATTGCTGTTTAGAAGTGTAGCGTGACAAGCCGAGATCCGGTGTGGGTGTAACGCACCTGGACTTTTTTTTACTCCCATTGCGGAGGGCTGCGGGGGGCCCTCTCGCGCTCAGGGGCCCTCTCGCACTCAGGGCATTATATCTATCTCGTAGGGGAATATATGATGCATAGGGAGTACTGAAACAAAAGTGATTTGTTCAAAACAGTATTCAAAACACAAAGAAAAAGAAGATCACTATCACTTCTCTTAATTCTCTATCACTTCTCTATCTTTAATCTCTGTCAACTGTTTATCTTTATTCTCTATCACTTCTCTATCTTTAATCTCTGTCAACTGTTTATCTTTATTCTCTATCACTTCTCTATCTTTAATCTCTATCAACTGTTTATCTTTATTCTCTATCACTTCTCTATCTTTAATCTCTATCAACTGTTTATCTTTATTCTCTATCACTTCTCTATCTTTAATCTCTATCAACTGTTTATCTTTATTCTCTATCACTTCTCTATCAATAATCTCTATCAGTCTTTTTCATATTCTCTACAACACCTTTAAGTTTATTCTCTATCACTACTTTGTTATGGTTCACTTTTTTATCTTTATCTCTATTCTTTATCTTGAATCTCTTTGTCTTTATTCTTTTTTCCATCACCCTTTTATCTCTCTGCTCTTTCACTTATCTTTATTCTCTATTACACTTTATCTTCATTCTCTTTCACCTCTTTATATTTATTCTCTATCACTCCTTATCTTTATTCTCTATCATTTATCTTTTTTCTCAATCACTGATATCTATATTCTCTATCGCTGCTTTTTCTTTATTCTCTAATCTCTAAATCTTTATTCTCTATCACTTATTTATTATTATTATCTTCACCGCAAGTTGTCCAACAGACTCTTTATTTACTTTGTTTGGCTTTACTGCAGACTGCATAATCAATACACAACTCTTGACAATGAAACAATCCAAAGACTAACCCAGTCCTGAACACTGCTGATGTCTCATAGGGAATCAATAGTCCCATAACACTCTTCATCTCTCAGAATGGAAGAAAGTACCTGACCTATATCCAATAGCTTCATCTTGAGAGGTGAATCATTTTCAAGGTAAATCATTATTCTAATCAATAATCAGTAGTATTATATAATTGGGTTATAGTTGGTGTGCTACTTTAAATATGAGATTGGGATTTCACAGTTGGCTTTAAATGGTGAAATGATAGCTGACTAGGCTTACACTTCCAATATGTGGTGTACCATTCAATTACGTATCACTATGAATGTTTCACATAATTAGGCCTATAACTAAATTGTGTCTAAAAGCAAAACTAATAAAAAAGGGTTACGGTTAGTGACAGTAAAAGATAGTGACTCATATGGAACATATCCAAAGATTAGGTGTGGTCTATTCTAATGGTAGGCCTAGTTATTGTATTGCCATTTCTTAACCAATAATGGCTAATACAACGACAGTACTACTTCTGTTTGCATAATTATAATGATAAAAACGGTCCAGTTTGTGGGGCATTGTATTGACAATGGTTTGGACGTCTTCCATCCGTTCACCTGGAAAATATGTGAAAGATAGACACATCACTGTTTTCAAGCTGTGTAGTAGAGCGACTTGTAAATTGCTGTAAAGACCAGTTTGAATAGTTAGTGTTTCCGAGCGGATGTTCACAATCTGTGTAGGAGAGACTCGCATCACATCCGCCCATCCCCTCCTGCTCGCGAGCTGCCACTTGCGGTAGTGATGCTGCTCCCTGTAGAGGAGGGTTGCGCGTGTCCGCTGCCAGCCAATGACAGCGCAGGATGGAGATGGTGTGAATGGAGGCAAGACGATGTCGTCTCGCGAAGCGATGGGGAAGATTTATCATCGATGAAAGGTACAATTGCTGGATATTTTTCCAAATAATGACTGAATGTTCATCATGCAATAATACAAATTGTATGTATCCGTATTTAATGAGGATTTCGTCCATTGCCTGGAGGTTTGGGAAGCATCTGTGAGTAAAAATAATTGACATTCAGTGGTCGTTGACTTGCCTGGATGGATAGACCCTTAAACGCTCAGGATTTGGTGTAAAAGCTACATTCTGTAATAGTAATTGCTTTCAAGAAAGAAAGTGTTCCGCGTGAATCGTTACCATGTTGAAATTGTAATTGGTCTGCTCTACCACTCGACGAACAGCCCCGTTGAGGTAGACCACATAAACGTAGGCCTTTAAAATTGATATTTATCAATGTTTGTTATGTAAGTTTAAGTTGTAAATATTTACTGTTGAAGACAGTTAGGCATATATCCTAATATTTCTCGAAATTTGCTATGATAGTCGTCTGACTTTAATTGGAAAGGAAGTGTCTGTCGCATATGTCTCATGCCATCCTCTGTGACAGTATTAATGGGGTGGGTTACTAGAAGAAGCGGTTTTGTAACCTGATTAGGCCTCTAAGACGTGATTTATTCTGCTTCCTAGTGCGTAAAATGTAGCTACAAGTGATAAAGACTACGTTTGAAAAGTGGCCTTACCTTATCCGAATATGGCCTTCTTCAATTGACCAATCCCTTAACCCGGTGGGATGTCCGTGGGTTGTCACAGTCGCGTCCAGAATCCTCAATACTACAGACTAAAATAACCTTATAAAGAATAATAAGGGTTATAAGGTTTTAAGTAGTATGACGATAATGCAAATATGAATATAGAAATACTTCCAAGGTTTGTTTGGTTGTGTAGCTGAATATTTATTTAGCATTCTTTGGTAGCCTCGAGCATTTTAGAAATTAGAATGTTCTTCCCCTAAAATATAGATGAATAGACTTTTGTTTTCAATCTAGTCAACAACTGCCTGCACTGTCACATATATGTTGGCAGTTGTTTAAAGACGTAAAGACTAGTTTATATTTCAAATGTCACTACCAAATCAAAATGTATTCTACAAGCTAAGCTTTCACAACAACTATGAAGGCTGTTTCTGTTTAAAAGATAAAATGTTTTCATACATGGCCATTTTCTCTCATATTGTTGTTTTTATTTAATGTCAGTTTACTCTATGAAGTCAAACATGAATTAGGCCACATGTGTAAATGGCACAGTTTGCCTTTCAGAAATACAATCCAGCCGTGAGCCCCTCTAGTAGGCATGCTCAGTAGGCCAGCAGTGCCAAGGGGCAAATCTTGGTTTCAGAGCATCTGTATATTCTCTAGCTTGTGTTTCCGCACCACTTGTCTCTGGACTCAGGTTATCTAACAATGGCATGGGCTGCTGAGGTTTCCTAGGCTTTTTGTAACATAAGCTGTCTGCCCACTTATTTCTTACACATGTGAGAAATAAGTGCACCTTAATCTTTAATTAGAATGGAACGGAAGTCACAGAATGGCCAAGGTGGCGTATTAGCAGGAATTAATTTAAAAGCTATTTTTAACATTAACATTATGATATGCTTATATTGACATTGACCACACAATTGTTCCTTGGACTAATGTTGATAGTGGAGCACTTTTAAACTTTTACAGGATACTCTGTGGACTTTGTTTTTGTCCACGCTATTCTCCCCCTCCCCCTCTCTCTCTCTCTCTCTCTCTCTCTCTCTCTCTCTCTTTCGCCCTCTCTCTCTCTCGCTCTCTCTCTCTCTTCATTCTCAAATAAGGCAAATGTGTGTCAGTGATGTTAAAAGTGGACATTTCATAAACTTCTAAACAGTGGCTGCCATAAACCACAGCTGCCAATTCACATAAATCCTAATGCAATAATCTTCTTCATTTAGAGAAAAAACATTCATCAACTTGCCAACCATCAACCCTCCAAAACAACCAAAACCCCAACTGAAGATTTTGTAAAAAGGGTGTGGTAGTGTCCAAGTGGGGTTAGAAGGCCGTGTTAGCATCTATGTGTGTCATGTATGTGGCATTGGCATTTATATGGCGTTAGCATCTATGTGTGTCATGTATGTGGCATTAGCATTTATATGGTGTTAGCATCTATGTGTGTCATGTATGTGGCATTAGCATTTATATGGCGTTAGCATCTATGTGGCATTACATCTATTTGGCATGACATTTATTTGGCCTTAGCATCTATGTGTGACATGTATCTGGCATCAGAGGTTAATTTGCCAATCTCTCTGAGGGCTCTGGCTGCTGGGAAGGCAGACTGCTTCTGTACACAATCTGCTATCTCATAGTCCAAATAGAGGCCTTTAATATGGCATGTTTTGATCTTTAAATGAATTCTGCTCTGGTATATTCAGAGGACCTCCAATGACAGATCTGATGACCTGCCTCTCTCTAGTGCCACACACTGCCTTGCCCTATTTCACAAACTTTCAAAGTTTGCCAGCGCCCTGTTTATACGCAAGTATTAATAAACGAAGGCCAAGTCAGCAACCTGCTCATGCTCCCAGTGTTTTATTTAGAAAACACAAATTCATTAAAAAACATCAACAGACAACATTGCAATAATAACAAGCCATAATACTATATTTAGTGAAGAATATGATTCATATATTTATTTTCAATTATCTTTATAGTGTTTTGTATTATTATAAATTGCCTATTTCAGGAATAAAATCCCAGGTACCACGTGCAGTTTTCCATGTACCACAGGTTGAAAAACACTGATCTATGCTATGTTTTGCAAGCATAGAAGTAGACTAGTGACTGCGAAATGAAATTATTGACTTAGAACTGTGCATGTGACCCACGCCACAACATGTTTACAAGTAGTACGGTGTGTAGCCTCTACACCAGGGGTGCCCAACATTCGTTTGAACCAAGATCTACTTTTACAGTTGCCAGTCTGCCGAGAACTACCAGTCCAAATAGGGAGCCTTGTTACTGATAGCCTACATATGTTGCCAGATTGACAACGTCACTGCTAACCTTTTCCGCTGCTCCACTCTCATTCACCTTCACTCTCTGGCGCCCGCTCGCTCCCACTCGCTCAACCACACACTCGCTACTCACACACATTACCCACTGCCCTATTCCCCTCTGCATGTTCGGCAGTGTTTCTTCAGTTTGCTGTCCCATCTCTCGACCCGGTATTTGCGAAAACAAACGTTCTGTGACAGATCTATATTGTTAACAGTAATGTATAAAGTATTAGAAAGTCATACTTAAAAGTACTGATATCTAAGTTGAAAGGGACTCTGTTACAAGTTAAACATACGCAAGAAAATCATAAAGTAGTTGAAATAAAATGTACTCTTTAAATGTACTAATGTACGTATCAAAAGTAAAAGTAAAAAAGTACATATATAGGTAAACATTTGTGGTAACTAAGGTCGCACAGGTGTTTGTCTTCAGTAGTCATCCACTAGCAGTAGTGCCACTAGTGGATGACTACTACGACTAGGTAGGTGGATGTGTTCATACTGCTGCTTAAGCTATAGCTTACAGACATGCGGTTGCAATTTTCCATCAAATATTATTTGTGACATATGGGCTTGATATGCCTTAACTTGTCAGTGAGATCAGCAGTTATTCGCACGCATACGCAAGATGCTAAAAGTAGTTTGTAATGATAATCCATTAGCACGAGCAACGACGAGTCCACTCACCACTCATCGAGCAAAAGTATGATTTGATTTTTATGTACTGAAGTAAAAGTGAAAGTCGACAGGAACTCAAGTAAAGTACAGATAATCCAAAAAACTGCTTAAGTACTGTAAAGTATTTATACGTATTTGTTACTTTAGGATTGTTACGTATCCTTGCACATTTGTGGTGGGTTTACGGAAATCCTGGAGCTTTCCCAGTGGATATAAGGAATATACCTGCGTATAATACACAACTGAGTATTACCTTAAAACAACAAAACAATACTAAACCAAAAAGTGATAAGATTGCATGCTCTGAGTTGTGTGAGGATGTACGTGTAGATGTTTGTCTTATCGTCTCTTCATCAATCTACAGGCTCAAAATCTGTAGGAAATCTGTAAATAATGCATCTGTTTCTATAAATAAACAACAGAAATGTTGGCCAAGACATGCTTGTATAGTTGGTCAGGAGAGGTTAGTGGCCATCTTGTGGCCATCTTTGCTCAAAAGGCAAGAGCATCTGCATCGCCTTTGTCTATACTTTCTTTTTGTGTTGGAACTGTACAGATTTGGCCTCAAGGTTTTTTTAGCCAATCTTATATAAAACTGGACAGGTGCTTTTATCTTTGTTGGCCCAGATTTCACCAATGCTCACCATGGCAACTGGTGACTGAGAATCAAGTGTCACTCGGAAGGAAGAATGTACCCTATTTCCAGCCAGCGAATCACCATCCTCCTAAAGTGATAATTCACTTTTGGCAGAGGGTTCTATTTTTACCATAGACTGTCAGTATTTTAATGAACAATCAGCCTCTGGAGTAGAACTGCCCCAGGAATCTATATTCACTAACCAACATTTATTGCAGTCTTTTCATTTATTTCTAAAAATTCTCAGAACTTTCTCCTAATATGGGTCACTGTCATGCACATTTCCTTATCCTTCTCATCCTCCATAACCGATCATATTCTTTAAGGATGGGATCTATTTATGAATTATAAATCCTTGTTAAATATTTCACTGCTAACTCTACTTCATGGTTGTTGTTGTTGTTGTTGTGTTGCAGCTCTCAATTAATCCATAGCGTTGTTTTTTCAAATGTATTACGAAGACTCAACAAGCCACATTGGCAAAAACAATGGGCCAAAACATAACCTTAGTTTGGAGTCACAGATATCTCAATCAAATTAAATATCGTTTTTCCAAAGTGCAAAAGTAAAGTCTGGTCTCCAATGACTTTCTCTTGACCTGGCTAAACTTTGTTAGTATCAACCCAACATATCTCTTCCAGTGTTTGAGGGGCTGGGTATTAATAGGACATAGATGAATGGTTTGCACGAGGGAAGCCAGAGTGATGCTGGGACTCCCAGTGGGATCACATAGAATCTGAGCCAAACAAAATGTGACAGCAGGCCCCTCGGTGGTGACTCAGGCACGTCCGAACCTCAGGGAGCCTTCCCTCTCCAGATTGTTACACATTAATGCAGGGGATATCTCCATCTCTAGCTCAATGGGTGATGCACTTCTTCATTATAATTCAGGGCAGGCTTGAACATGTGTCTCATAGGGAAATATATCAAGAGCATTGTTGAGCAAGAAACCTACCTACCTTCTTAGTCTGTAACGAACATCCACCTGTATCTCAATTGTTTAGTCTTTAGCTAACTCCTTACTGCTCCTTAATCGTTGATTAGCCCTTTTCTAAATCCTACCTGCTCTTTAAAAGTTTAATAGTCTTTAACAATCTCCTACCTGCTCCTTAATAGTTGAACAGTCTGTTTTTATATGTACATCCCTAATGTCTCTCACGATTACTTTTATTTTTTTCATTCCCCAGATCTGACTCCAAAGCACCCCACCTGTTCATGCATGAATTAAAGCAGTCTTATGCAATTCAGCGAGCAAGAGCAGTCTCATTTCAGCGTGCCCCTGGCAAGGACCCCCTGGTGGCCACATCTTACAGGACATGTACGGCAGTGCCAGGGCAGTAGGCCATATAGAGAGCAGCCCCGCACGGTCCCCGCGCCTGCCCAGGTCCCCCCGTTTGGGCCACCGGAGGGCCAACAGCGGGGGCGGGGGTGGTGCGGGGGGCAAGACGCTCTCCATGGAGAACATCCAGTCCCTCAATGCGGCCTACGCCACCTCGGGGCCCATGTACCTGAGCGACCATGAGGGCGTGGGCTCCACTGCCACCTACCCTAAGGGCACCATGACCCTGGGGAGAGCCACCAGCCGGGCCATGTACGGGGGCCGCGTCACCGCCATGGGCAGCAGTCCCAACATCGCTTCAGTGGGGCTGCCCCATGGTGACCTTCTGTCTTACAGTGACCTGGGCTCCCTCTCCATGCTGCACCACCACCACCACCACCAGGGGGTGCCGTCCGCTCTGCTGAGGCAGGCGGTGCGGAGCAGTGGGGGGGAGCTGCTGGAGATGCAGGCCCAGTTCAGGGACATGCAGAGGGAGAACGAGCTGCTGCGCAGAGAGCTTGACCTGAAGGACAGTAAGCTGGGCTCCTCCACAAACAGCATCAAGAGTTTCTGGAGCCCCGAGCTCAAGAAGGAGCGGATCATGCGGAAAGAAGAGGCTGCGCGTACGTCCATCTTGAAGGAGCAGATGAGGGTGACTCATGAGGAGAACCAGGTAAGAACCAGTTATAGTTAATAATCTGTTATATTGCATTATCCTATCAATGACAATGTTCTATGTAAACATGTATTTTGTTTGTTCTTGTAACTCTTTTCTCCCAAAGACACATTCAGCCAGTCTGTGTTTTTAATATAATTTAGGAACCTTTCTGGAAAGAGCTTTTAGGGCACACACACTTTCTTTAATTTGTCTGATTGCTCCCAAATGTAGACTTTAAAATACCTTTAAACGTCAATCAAGCTTACAATATGCCAACCAAAACCCAAAGACGAAGGCCGCGTTTCCACCCAAAGTACCCAGAGCTTTTAGTCCCGAGAACTAAAAGGTTCCTTCAGCCCGCTGTCTGCGTTTCCATTCACACTCTCCCTTCTCTCATTCTGAATTCCAGTCCTCTGTGTGCGTAGACTAAATCAGGAGATCTCTCTTCCTGTCTGACGTTGTTTCTCCTGTATCCTAATGCACATCCCCCTCTTCACTGTTGCACTTGTCCTTAAGGATTTAAGGATGTACATTGATAAATGGATTACGGTTGTTTTGAGAAAAAAATATTCATATTTTAGCCAAGAAAACTGTCAGTCTTAAATAAGCAGAATTTATATTAAAGTGATTAGTTATAACCGTTAAGTGCAGTAAAACCTCAGAGCTGATTCGGATACCCTCAGCAACAACAAGTACGGTCAATTATAATTCCCATTGTTGAGACATATAGTGTTTACTAGGCTCCATTGTCATGTCAGAAGATGCCACAGTATTTGCTATCAGTGCGCTGCACATAGCGTTGCTTTGTCATTCTTGTTTAGTTTCAGCACAGCAGCACCAAGGTGTTGTCTGTGCACCAGGCACCGTAGTTTGATGCGTTTTGTGCATACTCCCCCCCCCCCCC
>OOFG01063639.1:0-13556 GCA_900323295.1 Molva molva | reverse complement strand
TTGACCTTCTGAACTTTGAGCTGCACTACCGCTGCCAGGCAGGGTCTGGGGGGTGGGGGTGGTGGTGGTGGTGGTGGTGGTGTCGTCCCCCACCCACCCTCCATCACATGGACCTGAAGCCATTGTAGTTACCATCCCAGACGACTGCATAACATCCGGGAAGCTTGATTGTACCAACACACTCTGATTCAGACACATACAGTTTGCAGGATAGACGGTGAGCCAACACTCACCGTTGGCGTATTTACGAGAATACAAGAAAATAAATGTGTATATAATATAATCCACCATAGCAGGTAAATTATGCGCTAACACGTACACATGATAACTCATTGTTTTAGTTCATTTTGGAAGGTTGGAAGTGTGCGTTTTACATAGAAATGGAATTAAAAAAAAAAGTCATTCATAAGTTTTAGAGATGAAGAAAAATCGAAATGATTTAAATATATGAAAAAGAAATGTCATTAAAAAAAAAACGAATACCAAAAGTGGACATAAGACAAGTGCTTCGGTTAACCTTGTTTTTCCATGCAGAAATGCCATGAACATGTCTGTTTTAATGGGTATTTTGGAGTTTGACTCCACCTGCGTAAAGTATTTACGCGGGTACTGGCGTTTATCCTTTGAAATACTTCTTTACACTTGTATTAACTTTCATGCCACAGTCTACAGCTTGCTACACTAACCGGCAACCGTGTTTGAAAGAAAATAAAAAGATGAAAAAGATGTGACATGGATGAGTTGGGTTGTTAAGCGGAGTCCTCGTGAACGTGGCCTAATGAACGTTGGTTCATTATCAGAAATCAATGATAAACTCGGTATCGGATGCTTGTATCAAATACAATTGGTAAAGTGTTTCCTGTGTTAAGTGTTGCTTAGAAAGAACAATGGTCAAACGGGGTTGTAACGCAGGAAAAGAATGAAGGTGCGGGGATGTGTTTTCCTTTTTTAAGCAAAAAATGAAATAAAATTGTTGCTGTGCGGGTGGCTTTTTTATGTCGAAGGGGGGTTCATTGTTTCTCGGGGTCTTTTTTATGTTCATATTAAAACATGTTTGATTGTCGATGTACGAAGTATATTTGCAATTTGTAGTCAGAGTGTTGGCGTTTTTTTGCTTTTCATTGAGTGAGGAACACGAAAAGCACTATCGAGCACTCGATCCCGTTTACTTTTCATTTGTCAAATGAATGAAGTAAGGTGTGTCGGTGGGCGTGGCTTAAAGTCTAGTGATGATCGGTGACGTCACCGGCGGACTCGGCGTGAATAAATAATAGTAAAGAAAACGTAAATTACACATTGTTGGTTGAAAGACAGTGAGTTTGACTGATTGTACCTTCATATTGTTCCTTATGAGGCCAATACACTTTTATATGAAGGAAATTGAGTTTAGCACACAAGCTGTTTAGTCATATGACTTGCTTGTTTTGTGGAAGTCGAATAACTAAACAGCTGGAATATTAAATATGAATATAAATGAATTTATCACATACATTTGTTGTCTGTAAAAACACATCATAACGCGTCAAGTAAATGTGAAGTGGGAAAAGTGTATAGTGGGCCAATTACATAATTTATTTTTCTTACGAGAGATCCAGCAGCGAACTTTCACCTCTTCCTTCCCGTACGTAGGCTCAACAGTAAACTCGACTGTCATTGGCTCTTTGACCGAAGCCAAAGCGAGCTGATTTGCCAGTGTAACCTCCCAGCAGTGGAGCTTGACAGACCCGTGGATGTGGGCCAAAACACAGGAAGACCTTGCCCCTTCTACCACGGACTTTGACAGCAAGGCAGCTCACGAGCCACTTCAATCATGTGGGTCGTCGTAGCTTTGATTTGTCTCGCTATAGTCATATTTCTTCTGAAATATGTCTTTGCCACCCCGGCACCAAACCCTTTTGAAATAGACACGCGTGAACCGTTGAGACCGATCGTTTTCGACAAGAAGGAGAAAAAGAAAGTTCTGAAGCAAGGTAAGCCAATGTGATGATAAAGCCGTGAGTGTTCTCTTCCTTGCAGGATCCTTGCACACCTTTCATATCGATACCGTGAGATGTAAGTTAGTAACGGTTACATTTGAGTGAGTATTACTCTTTTGGAGTAATACTTTGATACTTGTATAACTATTGATAGTGCTTGAATATCAGATTGCCTTGATACATATATAATATGCAGTTTATATTTACAATGGCTATCGAACCGTATTCCATATGCTCTTACGGTTTTTATTAAAGGTTTTGTGGCTAGTAAAGTACCAGAAAACCTAGATGCCATCATTGTGGGAAGTGGAATTGGTGGCCTTGGGTTGGCGGTGCTTCTCGCCAAGGTGGGGAAGAAGGTCCTAGTTCTGGAGCAGCATGACCGGGCCGGAGGCTGTTGCCACACTTTCACCGAAAAGGGTTTTGAGTTTGATGTCGGTAAGATGATTGGTCTTTTTTTCTTCTTCTTTTTTTACTACTACTACGCTCCCGTGTCCGACAGACGCGTATAGAGTGTGCGTGTATAACTTTCACCTTTTCTTTCCATCCTTTCTCCGTCTCCTTTTTCCTCAGGGATCCACTACATCGGTGATCTCTTGGAGCACAAGCCGTTCCGCTGCATGCTGGACCAGATGACCAACGGGCAGCTGCAGTGGGTTCCTCTGGATAACCCCTTCGACCAGGTGGTGCTCGGCCCGCCTGACAACCGCCGCGTCTACCCCATCTACAGCGGGAAGAACCGCTTCCCGGATGAGCTCAAGCGCTGCTTCCCCGGGGAAGAGAAGGCCATCGACGAGTACATGAGGCTGGTCAAGGTACTGCAGGCCTTTTTCGTCTTATTTTTAATAGTGATGAAATGCTTGAGTAAAATAAACAAGAGTAAAACGTCCAAAAAAACTTTTTATAGGGAAAAGGTAATGAGTCAAAGTTCAACAGTTTGCAAGGTCATAAATAACAATCTTGTGAGATTATCAGACTGCTAATCAATGCCAAAGATACAGAGTTCACGCACAGCGTTTAGCAGATCTTAACATCAAGCTAGTTCTGTGGCCTTGAGGAGGAAGATGTATTTCTACTATTTCGTGTGATTCTCAGGCCGGGTCTGGAATGGCGTCATGTTTTATGCACTTGTGCCCTTGATTTAATCTATCCACTAGCTGGTTTGAACCAGCGGATCAACAGCCCTTGAGGAAAATATGAGGAGTATTTAAAAGGCAGAACATTTGTGTGCCTGTGTTGTTGTTCTTCCCACAGAAAGCAGGAAGAGGCATTTGGCTGCTGGCCTTCCTTAAGATCTGCCCCCTCCCCTTGGCCAAGTTCTTGGTTTTCACTGGCCTGGCCAACCGCCTCTCGTTCTTCTTCAAAATGGCGTCCCGCAGCCTCACGGACGTGGTGAACGAGTTGACGGAGAATAAGGACCTCAGGGCGGTCTTCGCCTATATCTTTGGAACCTACGGTAGGGCGAATCTCCAGCGTGCCCGACTGGCGTTCCTACGTTTCAGGGACAACGGTCTGTCTCTTTAGGTGAGCGTCTTTGGGGCGGCAGTGGCTCAGGAGGTAGAGCGGGTTGACTTGTAACCGGAAGGTTGCTAGTTCGATCCTCGGCTCATCCTAGCTTAGTGTCGAGGTGTCCCTGAGCAAGACACTTAACTGCTCCCGACGAGCTGGCTGTCTCCTTGCATGGTTGAAACCCCCGTCGGTGTGTGAATGGGTGAATGGTAGGCACTAATTGTAAAGCGCTTTGAGTGGCCACTGGTTAGAAAAGCGCTATATAAATGCAGTCCATCTACCATTTACTTTGTGTCTTTTGGTTTTGAGCGGCTGTCCTCTGCGGTCTTCTGCAGGAAACATTCCCAAGGACACCAGCTTCTCCATGCACAGCCTGCTGGTTCGCCACTACTGGAACGGCGCTTGGTACCCAAAGGGAGGAGCCAGTGAGATCGCCTATCACATGATCCCCATCGTAGAGAAAGCTGGCGGGGCGGTTCTGGTCCGGGCCCCTGTCAACCGCATCCTGTTCAATGGAGCCAATGAAGCCTGTGGTGCGTGGACCCACACGCACGCGCACACGCACACACACACACACACACACACACACACACGATGGAGCTAATGGGAAAAATATAGTTCATAATTTCTACAAGTACGTTGTTTATATATTGTACTTGTGTTCTCGTTCAACTAATCCTTTTACTGGTAAAATAGTAACGCACATTGCATGGGTAGCTCACCTTACCCATCCCAGCCAGAAAAAGAAAGTCAAAGTCTAGCAGAAGCACCTGAATGGGATAGGATGGGATCACACTGTTGCTCCTGGTTTCAGGTGTGAGCGTGATGAAGGGACAAGAGGAAGTCCACATCCACGCCCCCATGGTCATTTCCAACGCCGGCATCTTCAACACTTACCAGAAGCTGCTGCCCAAAGAGCTCCAGGCCATGCCAGGTCAGTGACCCACGAGTCTCACAAATCAGACTTGAGATGTTAATCTATAGTCTGATTTGTAACATCTAAACAGCCTTTAAATGTTAAATTATGGTCTGATTTGTAACATCCAAACAGACTTTAGATGTTCATCTACAGTCTGATTTGTAACATCTAAACAGACTTAAGATGTTAATCTCAAGTCTGATTTGTAACATCTAAACAGACTTTAGATGTTAAATTATAGTCTGATTTGTAACATCTAACCAGACTTTAGATCTTCATCTACAGTCTGATGGCAGACGAGCACAAATTCTATTCTTTCGCCTCAAATTATTTACTTTCTGGTGGGAAGCTCTGATTTCCGGGCCAGGTGCTATGCAGTTTCCACCCAGACGTATGAATATAGCTAAACTTCTGGATCTGAGACGAGTGACCCAACCACCCACCTCCATGTATTTGATAATTATTTTCTTTACTTGTTCAATTTCTGTGGCTCCATTTTGTGAAGCTCCATTGTTGTTCCATGTGAATGTTGCAGCCATCAAGGAGCAGTTGGGCATGATGAAGAACGGAGAAGGGGGCCTGAGCATTTTCCTGGGTCTCAACGGAACCAAGGAAGAACTGGGCCTCGACGCGCAAAACTACTGGGTCTTTGCGGAGAACAATTATGACGAACTGTAAGTCATCATGATTCCTCATAATCGCCTCTTTTTTTCAATGGCCTCTTATTTTTTTCGCATGTACCAATTTTGACGGTGTACACTGGGAAGTCGTATTAAGTTGACATTAAAGGCAACCGGCCCAGTTATGGACCGACTTTGTCTTCCATAACTGAGCAGTGTTTGGAAAACTTTGCATTCCAAACACTGATTCATTTATTCATTACATAAATAACCGTAATAGACGTATTAAGAATTATATCTCCGTGCCTGACGGATGCATGAAACCACATAAAGTAGACCGATCAAATATAATATAATATAACATCTGTCACAAAAGTGACTGAGGCGCACATTTCAGTGAGCCAGTGTTTTGTCTGAAGCCCTGTCCTCCAACCTACCAACCTTGCTTCCACGTGTTCTTGAGTGTCTTATGGGACGGTGGAACCAGTATAACCTGTCCATTACAGGGTAGAGGCCTATTCCAACGGAGACCGGGAGGAGTCTGCTAAGAAGGTGCCCCTCCTCTTCGTGGCCTCACCGTCGGCCAAAGACCCCACCTGGGAGGAGCGGTCCCCAGGTACAGACCCCTCCCACCTCCCACCGCCAGGGGAACCTGGTTTGTCCTCATTGTGTCTGGATGTTTGTGGTCTGTCTCTTGACGCTCTTGTTTCTGTGTGTGTGTGTGTGGTTCTCCAGGCAAGTCCACGCTGAGTCTGGTGAGCTTTGCCAAGTACGAGTGGTTTGAGGAGTGGAAGGACGACAAGGTGAACAACAGGGGGCCCGACTACAAGGACCTCAAGCAGACGTTCATCGACACGGCGCTGGACATTGTGATGGACGTCCTCCCCAAGATCACCAGGGACAAGGTGAGCAGCCTCGTCTTGGGCAATCTTATTATGTCATTATCACCAGGGACATGGTGAACGGCCAGCGCTGGCAAATGTTATTATTCCTTTTTTATATGCCCACGTTAAACGTTATAAGAAAAGAGTGTGTGCGTGTGCACGTGCATGGTTGTGTGTTCGCTCGGCTTGTTATGCTTTAATGCTCACCTGTCCTCATCTTAATCAAGCCATGTCACTCAACATTGGAATTGCCTATGACCTACTCCTGGTATTTGCTATCTGCTAACACTATTGTTTTCTATATATAGCACCTTCCCTTTAGATTTTTGTCTATCCGTTTGTTTTGGTGTTGTCCTTAACCTGCTATGGACCTCTAAGACTAGCCCTAAAAAAGACTATACTCAGAGTTAGCACCTTCATGATCACTTCCTGCCTCTGTGTGCTTTAAAGATTGCGTTTGTCGACGCCGGGACCCCCATCACGAACACCCACTACATCGGAGCACCCAAGGGGGAGATCTACGGCGCTGATCACGGCATCAAACGCTTCAGTGCTGAGCTGAACGCAACAGTCAGACCTCAGACACCGCTGAAAAACCTCTACTTGACAGGTCAGTCTGTCTGCTTGACCGCCACACGGTAGGCATGCTAACCATGATATTGGTTAGCATGGCTTAATCATGCCCTGGGTTGATCGTGTGTTATACAATACATCTCGTATCTATCTTTTGGAAAGCATACAATTTAAGATAAAAGCGCTATTTTAAGTGGTGAAAAGCGATGTAATGGTAAAATTCATTGGTAAAATATTTAAATGGTAAAATAGTCAAATCCAAATCTCGACTGAAATGCACAAAGTTTTAGAGTTTTCTAATAAAAACGTAGGAGAAGATGTAAATATGGACGCAAATTGCCCTCTATAGGTTAAACACAACCACACAAATCGTATTGGTGTGTGGGAATGCCATATGCAAGAGACGGTGAGGGCCTGGACTTCAACAGAAATGTTGATAGTGTGCCTAGCTCAAACAGGGTTTGAGGTAGGCACACTATCAACATTTCTGTTGAAGTTCAAACAGGATTTGAGCTAGCTCAAGCCTAGCTAATTTGAGCTAGTTTGAGCCAGCCAAACCGGCTGTTTCGTTTTCCTTTTAAGCTAACAAAAGGAGAGCATTAAGTTCATAACACTGTAACCATTGTTTGTCTTCGACTCGCAGGCCAGGATGTCTTTGTCTGCGGCTTCGCCGGAGCTATGGCTGGGGCGCTGACCTGCGGCTCGGTCATCCTGGGGCGTAACCTGCACCTGGACGCCATCGGTCTGGCCAAAAAGGTCAAACTAATCAAAGTGAAGGACGAGTAGCCAACTGCCTTGCCGATTTTTATTACAGACTGTTGTATTGTAATGAAGGGTGGAACGGACCGTGATGCTGTAATGAAGGGGGGAACAGACCATAATACTGTAATGAATGGGAGAACAGACCATAATACCGTAATGAAGGGGAGAACGGACCTTAATACTGTAATGAAGGGGGGAACGGACCTTAATACTGTAGTGAAGAGGGGAACGGACCTTAATACTGTAGTGAATGGGAGACAGACCGTAATACTGTAATGAATGAGGAGACTCAGGGGGCACAGCTGGCACATGCTCACAGCTCCCCTGTATCTGGTGCGTCCGTTTAATGGAGACGCGTAGACCGATAAGACGCCTTGCCGTTTTTGAAGGGAAGCTTTGGGGACAAGATTAGGGGGACAGGTTTAGGGTTAGGGGCTGTTAAGTGTAGGAGTTGATTTAGGTTGAAGGTGTTGGGTTCAGGTGGAGTTATTATTAATGGTAGGACTCAGGCTGTGATTGTTTGTGCCCAGCCTGCTTTATCCCTTAAGTCTCCCGTCATTTATTAATGCAGCTCACCATTTGCAAGCCTTTGTGTTTTTAATAGATTTTATGATAATGTAAAGCAATGCATTATGATAATATGGAAAAAAGGAGCACTTGACAATACTAAGGGTTGCCTGCTACATGTGTAGCTGCAATTATCAATCTATGCATTATGATTGAGTTTAACTTTTATATTAATACTGATATAGCCTTGGGGGGCTAACAATCCATACACAATGTTTTGTGTCATGTGTAGGCCTGTCACACATCAAAGATTTGCAATAATGTGTTTTGAATAATTTCTGTCAAACATGGTCAGAAAAATAAACCTCAACAAGTGTGTGATATTATCAGCTTTAATAATAAAAAAAACAACAAAAAAAAAACGACAGTTGTCAATACCTAAATATTATTATTTTTGTTTATTTGTTTACCGGAATATTGTGCAAGCAGTTGTGTTTAAACCTTACTCTGTATGGTTGAGCATGAGCGCAGTGCGTTGACAGTACGCGTTGTTGGGATTCGCTTGTCGAGGAAAATGTTAATTTTGATGATTCTGATTAGTTGGAAGAAAATGGGGTGTGATTTTCTCCGACTTTGGTCATGCTACCGGGCAGGGTCTTTCTCGTCTAGATAGGGTCAAGACACCTAAACTAGGTTTAGCATCCAGGGACATTCAAATGTGCTCAAGTGGTAAATATTAATTGTACCGTCACATTATATGGACATGGTCTAGAAGTTAAGTTACTGCTATTCTATTATACAAAATGTATTTTCGCTAGCTATCACGCTAACTTACACATACTAGCTAATCGAACATTGCAGCTGACGAGGGTGGTGCAAAAGTTTAAGGTGGAAAAATGCTATCACCATGCCTAATTATTTTCACATTGTAACTCAAATGTTTTGCAGTCAACATTCTCAGTTCTATTTCATGTGGCTTTAGATCAAATGTGGAGACATCAATCCAACTCGTGTCTTTATTTTCGATTAATAACCATTCAGAGTAAGCATGGAATTTCACACTGAAGATCGGAGCTACGAAATACTTGTAGAAATAGGCGAAGGTGCCTACGGAAAGGTGTTCAAGGCGAGAGAGCTTTGTGAGCAACAGCGCCTCGTAGCGGTGAAAAAGTTGACGTTCTTCGGAGACGCCGAGTGCGGAATCCCTGCATTCATGATTCGCGAGGTGGCGCTGTTACGTAAGATTGAGCACTTCAACCATCCCAACATAATAAAGTACGTTTATAAATCCTTTCAAATTTAAAAAAGATATATATTTTCATTATATTATGAACCACACAATGCTAACGTTGTTTGTTTTCTGATTTCCCTAATTCTTGCCTTACCGTCCAGATTGCTCGATGTATGTGCTAAACTGAAGGGCAGAGGCATGGAGCTAGGGCTGGTATTTGAATTTGTTGATCAGGACCTCACCTCATACCTCTCCAAGGTGCCCCGCACAGGATTGGACATTGACAAGATCAAGGTGTGATCCAGAGATGTGGTCAATTTAAGATTGAATCTAATATTGGGGTTGGTTGGGCCTTGAACCAGTTGCCTCACTCTAAAAAGTGTCTTCTAAATGACTAAATAGGAAAGATTTGTTAACTTTGAACTTTTTGTTAACAGTCATTACCCACATATAAACTGGACAGGGGAACCTCACCTGTGTAATAGAGCATTTCTATCGGCTGTGTCTACACTACAGGATGTGATGTCACAGCTGCTGTGTGGTCTGGACTTCCTGCACAGCAACCTGGTGGTGCACCGGGACCTGAAGCCGGACAACATCCTCATCAGTAGTCACGGGGAGATTAAGATCGCAGACTTTGGACTGGCGCGCATGTATGCCTATAATATCGCCCTCACTCCTGGTGTAAGTCATCTATCGGGACTGTGTGTGTGTGTCTTTGTGGTCAACCCTCTGTGTCAACTTTATCTCAACATATTTTACGCCTTTATTATATTTTGCACGTTTTTAATGATTTTAACTTCTAAATATTGAATGACTTGAAATAGATTGTAACAAAGTTGTTGAGTTAGTTCTTCTGCGCCCTTTCTTAATAAATCCGACATTCCCTTGAAGCCTTTCTATCGTCAACGACTTGGAAATGTCTAAAGCTTCCTTCTGGCATTGTTTCACGTTCCTCAGGATATATGTTGGTGATGTTAGTGAACGCTTGTGGGCTTCTCCTCTTCCTCCACCCTCTCCTGGCAGGTGGTGACCCTGTGGTACCGGGCTCCGGAGGTTCTTCTCAGCACCACCTACATGTCTTCGGTGGACGTCTGGAGCGTCGGCTGCGTTCTCGCCGAACTCTTCCTCCTCAAGTACGGCCTCTGGGGGAGGGTGTCGCGGTCGGCACCCCCCGGCGTCGCAGTCTTCCGCAGTTCAAACTCACTGTTTCTGTGATCCTCCAACTGTTAGGGAAACATCAGCTGCTTCAGTTGTAGCCGAAATTCAATGTGGGAAAGGACGTGCGTTGCTGGCCGCGGCTGTAGAGATTGTGTGAAGGTGAAAGGGGATGAGTGGTGAAAGTAGTGTGTCCTTTACAGGCCGCTGTTCCGGGGATTCACCGAGATACAGCAGCTCCAGAAGATCTTTGAGTGAGTTTCCGTTTCACGGGAGAATTTATTCCTTTCACTGCAGAATTCGTGTTAACTTGTCTCATCCACTGTAGAGTTAGTAAAAACTCTAACTGAAGAAAGAAATCAAACCCTTTGTATTTTGAAATACAACACAGTTCATATTTTCGATGGAACATTTGAAAGCAAATGCGCTCATTATCCATTCTTACCGTGCTCAATATACTTTTCGTTATGCTTGAAATGCGTGCCAAAGTACGATTTGTCTTAATTGACCCCTTAAAGTATAACGGTGTTCTATTATGTATTATTAACACTTGTTTAATTTTCGTCTAACTGTTCCCTGTGTGTGTGTGTGTGTGTGTGTGTGTGTGTGTGTGTGTGTGTGTGTGTTCCTCTCTGGTGGCTTTCAGGGTGATCGGCATGCCATGTGTGGAGGACTGGCCTAAGAACTGCCCCGTTACCTACTCCAGCGCCTGGGGAGCCGGAGGGCCACAAGGCACCCTGCTGCTGCCCAGCCTGGGCCCCGAGGAGAACGACCTCCTGGCTGTAAGCGTAGAGGCCCCCTCATCATCCACCACTGGCTCTATTAGTATGGACATGTGTATTTATTACAAGAATACGTGACAAATAATGCAGTCTTATTGCTTCCCTTGCAGCAATGTCTGGCTTTTAGACCGACCAATCGAATCACAGCTTCACGGGCCTTGGCCCATCGCTTCCTGATGTGAGTTGAAGAAAAGAAAAATAAAGGTTTTCTGTTCCTTTTCCCCCTTTTTTTGTTTAGTATACGAAATGATGTTGTGCCATGACATCCTATATCCTCAAAACTCTGTTTTGGCAGAAACAGCTTTTTATTTGCACATCATGGAAATACCAATCCAACACCAAACCAGACATATAGAAGACTACAGTGGTTGGAATTCCAATATATCAAGAATGTTTCGCTCAGTTTTTTGAGGATATGGGTGTTACGGCACAAAGTCCTTATGTATCTTTACTTCAGCTCACATAAAGTATTTTTTCACACCGCTTCTACAACATAAGCTCTGTTATATGTTTCTACACCTCGTTATCTGACATAAGTGCATTCATGTATACCCCCAACAAATTCATTTTAAATGCAAAATTAACTCTCAGATCCACGCAGATTGGCATGAGATGCAAACGACAAACTACTTGTAAGTTAAAAGTATGCATGTATTTATTATTTAGAAAACGTTTATTTGCACAATAAGTTTAAACGTTCATGTTAACAGTTCCATGTACAATGTATTGATTGATTGATTGTGTGTTGCTGTCGCGCACATTGTTGACGTAGCGTTGTCTTAATAAAATTAAACATGGCTTGAAATTTTGGTCTCCTTAGTTTAAATTGACAGGAAATGTTTAGCTGACTGCGTCAGAGCACAATTTGTGTGTTTTACGTTAGCACACATACACTACATTGTTGCTATGCCAACAGCAGGCATACTGATATGAAAATAAGCACGGGTATTTTAAGTAGCTTTTATCTTCGACCCTGTCCGATTTAATGGTACTGTCATTGCCATGCCATACCATGTGTTTGCTCTTTCAACGTATTTGTGCCCTGTAGGTTGAAAGGGTGGGCTATATCAGTATGTGAAATGTAGGGTGGGCTATATCAGTATGTGAAATGTAGTTTGTGACCATCTCTTTCGACCAGATGGGAGCAGTGTTCTACCACAAACGTTTCTGCCAAGCACACGCGTCGCCGTAGCGACACTGACAGCAGAATAAACCTTGTCAAGTAATAAACTCAAAGGCTACAATCCAATGCGAGTTAAAATAATCG
Organism: Molva molva; assembly: GCA_900323295.1. Classification (NCBI taxonomy): domain Eukaryota; kingdom Metazoa; phylum Chordata; class Actinopteri; order Gadiformes; family Lotidae; genus Molva; species Molva molva. Next base: position 1,368 of record OOFG01063639.1, on the reverse strand, counting down.
AAATGTATCAAGCATTTCAAAAAAAGGTAAAAGTAAAACATTCCATGTTTTGGAAACGACGTGTTTATACACTATTATCCATACAGATTCCGTTCGTTTCGTTATGAGTTACAAGGCTAATATTTCTAACTTCGCCTTCTGGTGACATGCTGTGTCAGTTGTTGTGTGGCTGTCTCCTCAGCCTTGGTCCAACTGTCTGGACTGGAATGCCAACACGCAGAGTGGACGGGTTGGGGAGGGGAGGGAGATTGTATTTTTAACGGTGGCGCACGGAAGCGTCAGCCCTGCATTGGCTTTTAACGCTGTCCATGGTTGCCTCGGCAATCTAATGTCCACTTCACCCCTCCAGTCCCGTCCCAGTAAGTACCCCGGAGTTTTTTTTTGTGTTTTTGCTGTTTTGGCTCTCTTTAAAAAAAAAAAGAAAAAAAGTAGCCTAACTTTATTCTAACCGAAATTGCCAAACTCTCGTTCCAAACCACTGAAGTGCAATTAGGTTCCGTTATTAAGTTATTTGAGTGTCAAATTGTATGAATGGAAATATAACTTCAAACATTGCTCGAAATGTCCAATAGGCTACGCATATATAGGCCTATTATGTTCGTGGCTGATAGAGGTAGTTGAATAGCCATACATGTTTTACGCATGACGGATTGCAGTTTATCTGGTACCCTCCTTATTTGGAATTTGTGACAGCATAAGCACATTTCTGCTCACCAAATATAGGACTGCATATTCCCCTCGGCATTACTGGTAGTTGAAGGTTGGGTTCTGTACATTTTTTGCATTGCCAAATTTAGCCCAAAAAGATAACTTGTTGACCTTGGGAGGGATGTGTGGATACTTATAATTTGAGGCAAAAACACTTGGAAGTTTCTTGTCTAATCTAAATGACTTTAAGACATGGCTATTGATATGTTAAAGGTAGGCCTATCTCACATAGCCCGAAACGGAGAGCTTTACAGGAGAGAACGAATTAAGGCATGTTCGCTTTTTATCATTGTCATTTAACACGGCCTACTATTACATGGATGGATGTTTTTTGTATACTGTGTGGAGAATAAAGGGCAAGACCTGTTGAAGTATAATCTTTACCGACTGGCGTCCTGGCCACGACTAATTGGAATCAGGTTAATACAAGTCCAGCCCTCTAATCCGTGTGTGTGCGTGTGCGTGTGACTCGGCTTGTAATGCTCACCTTTCCTCATCTAAATTAAGCCATGTCACTTAACTTTGGAATCAGCTATGACCTACTCCTGGTATTTCCACCCCATTGTTGTTCGTTCTTATCTTGAAGCTTTACAATTTAGCACAACGCGTGTCAGTGGATTTGGTGAGGTGAGGCGAGGTTTGCTCTTTGCAGAAAGTTGG
>OOFG01063638.1:0-13414 GCA_900323295.1 Molva molva | reverse complement strand
CTCAATCACCCGACCATTTTCACACTCTCTCCTCCAATGTTTTAGACATGAACACAAACACACACACACACACACACACACACACACACACACACACACACAGTCTCTTTCCTTCTCTCTCTCTCTGTCTCTGTCTCTCTCTGTCTCTCTACAAGGGCATCATCCTCGTTACACCCTGCTATTATAGTAGAAGGGCGATTCCCTTTGATTTCCGAAGCTGTACGCACACACACATACACCTCAACACACACACTCCTACGCAAACATTACTAGAACTTCACTCAGAATTCAGTTTCATAATGACTGCATGGTGTGTGTGTGTGTGTGTGTGTGTGTGTGTGTGTGTGTGTGTGTAGCTGGGGGTCAGGCGCTGACCTCTGGGGATCAGAGGGTGACTCGCGCTTTGGGAAACCGCGTATCGACGACGGCATGCTGGAAGTGCTGGGCGTGACGGGCGTTGTTCACATGGTGAGTCGCCGTGCACTGTCCCCAGCACTGGGGACAGTACCACCGTGTCCTTGTATATTTTCAACAAACCCCTCCCACACTTATTCTGAGTTAGTCTAGTTCAACAACGGGAGGTCTCCTCCTTCTCTTTTAAATGTATTTTATTGTTTTTAACTAATCAATGCATCAATGCATTCAAATTTGATTCCTGCCTATGTTAAGCACTGTGGATGTCCTTGTGTTGAAGGTTGTTCTATAAATAAACTTGCCTTGCCTTTGCAGCTAGCTTTTCAGCTTTCTTGACAGGCAGTGTTTTATGTAATGCCTCTCAGATCCCATTACTCTGGCCTTAACGACACTGTTACAACCCCACTGTCTACGGGTAGTGGGGGAGGTAACGCATGTAAAATGGCCGGGTTATGGATGATAGATGAGCAAGTTGTGGGTGAACAAAAAAGGACTGGAAACAACAGATGATGGTGAACATGGGTTAACTGGGGCACTGGTAAACATAAAACAAGCACAAACAGATCTCTGTGTTAGAACACCTAACACAGGAAGGCCAAGCTGCCAAGTAGACCACACGTCTACTTCACTAACCTAAAGTAACCCAAAAATACAATATATATATATATATATATATATATACATACATACATATACATATACATACATATATATGTATGTATATATATATATACATACATACATATATACATATACATATATATATATATATATGTATGTGTATACATGTCACCAATAACCCTTTTGACCCTCTGTGGTTTTATGTGTGTCTGTGTGTGTGTGTGCTGTCCAGGGCCAGGTGCAGAGCGGTCTGCGGTCGGGGATCCGTATTGCCCAAGGGAACTATGTCAGGATCACAGTGACTAAACCCATCCCAGTGCAGGTGGACGGGGAGCCCTGGGTTCAATCCTCCGGACACATTATTATATCTGCTGCTGGCCCAAAGGTAGAGTGTGTGTGTGTGTGTGTGTGTGTGTGTGTGTGTGTGTGTGCACATGTAAGCGTTTTTATGCCCTACTGTAAGTGTGTGTTCCATCAACCTTGAGACGGCAGGATGAACGCTGCACTTTTTTCGCTGGCTTGCTAGTTTTGAGATGCTATGTTCTTCATGCACACTCCTCATTAAGTGAAGTTCATCTCAAATGATCATTCAAATCACACCGAATATTATTATGATATATGAAATATTATGACCCAATATTGTTTTGATATAAAGAACTATAAAGACACCCATAGGTGTCATAGCCATTAAAGACTATTATATTAGTTCTGAATTGCCCTTTCAGGAATAATATAATATCTTAATCTAAAATATCTATTGCAGTTTTGTGTTGAAATATTCCTTCTTTTTCCATGTTCAAGTTATTTTAAATTTTAAAGGGACATTGAGAGTAAAATAGAGAGATAGAGAGATATACAGAGATAGAGTGAGAGATTGGGAAGAGAGAGAGATTTTGATAGTCCTAGCTGATAATGCCTAGTTTCCTATTGGATAGTTCTTAACCTGAACAACCCTCTTAATGTAGTAGAATTTGTGTTTGTTAGGGGATTCTGTCTATTCCCATGTGTTATGTCTCCAGGTTCGGATGCTGAGGAAGTCCAAACAGAAACAGAAAAAGGTTTCAGGCACAAAGGATGCTCGCTCCGAGAGTCCCTCCTCCCGAGAAGGAGGCCACTGACACAACCCTGGGAGGGCAGCTTTCTGTTTACACGTGCTTTCTGCTCAAACTAGGCAGCCATTTTGGCTCCTAAAGTGTACTGCGGTTGAGAGACAATGATTTCAATGAAATATTGCCTCGTTGATGGTAGATAGCTCTGGCACGATACAGAACGATCTATAAGGAGTTTTTAATGGGTTTTATTAACTTTTTTTTAAGTTTTGAAATCACCCAGAAATGAGTATGTAATACTTTTCTTTTGTTTAATCTCGTACAATAATACTGTGTAATGCTGTATGTACCTGTGGATTGACGTAATTTGAAATGTTGTATTAGTTACAATGGTAAAGAATAACTGCCAGTCACGGTTCTGGTCCTACAACACATAGAACCTATGTGGACGATTGTTCATAATTTAACTAACGATATCCCAGATTTTATGTTGGATATAAAAAAGGTCTGAAACAGTGTAGGTGCCCTAGGGAATGTTCTAGAACGCAGATTCTCCCTGAAGATTGGCGAGCGATCGTAGTAATCATTCCATTTGTATTCGTGTTCTTGTTACGACGTGTCACAAGGCTGAAACTAAGTAGTAGATTTCCCCTCAGTGAGAACCTCCTCTAGCCTCTGGAGCCCAAGAAAACAATGTGCTGCTAGTGGTGAAGCAAACCAAAGCTAATGTGCTTGAAACGGCCGAAACCTCCTCGCCTGCTTTCACCAAACCACAGCCACCCGCTCCGTATCATCAGAATGTAACAGGAAATCTTATATCTGTCACACCACAAGTGCTTTTTACACAGTCACACAAGCATACATAAGCTACAAAAATACAAATCTCTAGCAGATTGCCTGCGAGAGATTGACTTCACTTCATAGAGTATTTGAGATTAGAGTTACTTTTTAAAGTAGTGCTGAGCTTCAGCCAGGATCAGGGGGGAATCTTTCCCCATTTGACAAGCCAAAAGATGATTTATGAAATGTAAAAAAGATGTATATTTTACTAACCTTGTAGAAGTGTGTGTGTTGGAGAAGTTGGACTCGTTGGACAGATCCGGATAATCAGTGTTTGGCTCAGGGTTTGAGGTTAAAGACTATCAATTTTTGACTTGAGTTCGTACATATTTTGGACCGTTGCCAGGTACAAAACAGTACTGGAAACGTTTATGGATGGAGAATAAGTGATATGACTAATCAGATGAACAAAAACCCAGATGTATTTACATACCTTGGTATTGTGGAGCGTATTTAGATTTTTAGAAATCCCTGTTTAAGAGTAACCAAACACTAAAACCAAACCTCATTGACGGGGAGGGTGACTAAGTCTCTCTGTGTGGCATTATTACGCACCAATTTTAACCAATCAGAATTGCAGTTACCAATGTTTCACCAGAGGGGGCACTGTCCCTGCAGTTTTAGTTAAGTGTTTGGTTTCTCATTAAATTATGGTTTAATGAAAGTTGATGTTGGTGTTGATCCATCGTCATTTACAGACTGGCATATTGAATTGATGTGCATACCTGACACAAACATTAGCACCTTTGATGCTATTGCTATTAGCGGACGGTGAGCGTTTTGGTGACCTTTTCAGTGTAGTTCTCTGAATTAACTGGCTCTGAAAGGATATAGCGTCGGACAGATGTTTCAGGTACTTCCTTTCATTCTTCATTTCATAATTCATTCTTTAAGACATGAAATATGAAGTTATGCAACAGCTCTGGTGTGCTGGAGGTTTACTGTAAAGCTGCTGGTGGATCCACTGCTTGTAGTCTGTTGTCCTTGGATTGTTTATCATTTTTATTTCATTTCAAGCCGTTTGTCAAAGTGCTCACATTGTTGTTTGGTGCTACAATGGAACTGTTCACTAGTAAACACAACTGTAGATTAAGTAAATTGATAGTGTCACAGCCGTTGATCGTGAATCTTTACGTTGAAGAGGTCTTAAAACACCATTTGAGAAATTATTTAAAAAGTTATAGTGAGGTTGATGACTTGCAGTGTGAGGTTGATGACTTACAGTGTAAGTCATTGATGACTTACAGTGTAAGTCATCAACACTGTAAGAATTATAAAAAAACGCCTGCAGGGCCGCAGGCTCTTGTGATCGTTCAAACTAGGGGATTTCTTTCATACTGCTTGCCGCTGCGCCATGACCACTGCTAGGAGACAGCTCTGAGCAAGGCTAGAGATTCCACCATGGTTAGCAGCGAGGAGTGAAGTTGGTAGGCCTTCGTTAATCCTGCCGCTCTGTAATTTATCCCGTAGCTGTCCTGCATCTCTGTACTGTACACAGTAGTGGTATTGTTGAAGTCCTATTTCTATGTGTTAATACACCACCCATTATGGTCATAGTTCAACTTCACATATTCATGCTCTGCGTTAGTACTGTACAGTGTTGGACGCTATAGAAGTCTGCCTTCCGCGTATTTATCCTCCTATTGAACCTGCATAAGTACTGTATAGCGTGGTAGCTATTGTAGAAATTCAACTCGATGTGTCAATCCTGAATTTGTAGGCTATTCCACATACTTCTTATACTTTGTGGAGCAAGACAAAATAAGTGTATAACTTAACTGTAAAAAAACAACCTTAATGTATGTCAATGACCTCCTACACATTATTATATGCGACTCCTTACAACTTTTAAAGCTAAGGTAGGCAATTTGGAGAAACCAGCCCAAAATAAATTGCTTACCCTAGCTTTAATGACTGAAAAACTGATTTTTTTTCTCCAAACTTTCCTGTCAATAAGCACAGGAACCAATAGTTTGGAAGGTTATGGTTAGTCTTTAGTTTCTACCAAATGCGTGACGTGTAGCCAGTGGTAATGAGTCGTATAATATATGTGGTTAAACTCGTACTGGGGCTTCCATGTACAATAAGAGATGTGTCTGTCCTGTGTTTCCATCTCCCTGTCAGTCGCGCAACTATAGATTTACTTTTCTTAACACCCATTTCCCATGATGCCCTGTGAATGTTTATGCTTTGGACTTCGATTAAAGTGGTTATGGTTGAGACTTAGCGTTTGAATAGGTTGAGGTTAGGGAATGGTCATGGCACATGTAAGGGTTAGGTGTTAGGGAAAAGGGAAGGGGACAGCAATGCATCATGGGTAATTCCCAGAAAAGTCAATGTATTCTACTCCACCTGAAATGGTGGTCTGGTTACGCCAACTGCAACATAACATAATACAGTACATTAATAACCCTGGCCGTATAGTACAGTAATACTGATCAATACTGAACACAGTACACTAATACTGACCAATACAGACCTACAGTATACCGACCGTACAGTAATACTGACATACGGACTACTCCATGTAGTGCCTAATTGGTTGATTGAGATCACCAGCCCTCTGACCTCAACAGAATGAGATCACTGCTTTGAAAAAAAAAACATTTAAACGTCTGCATTCCATGGTTTCTTCTTTCAGGTCCTGTGAGTGTACGTCTTTGTGTGTACGTGTGTGTGTGACTATTTGTTTCTAGATTATAGTGAGCTAATGTGCCTCTAGGTGATCTTAGCAGTTGGGTTTGCCGTACTCAAAGACATTTTATGTTTATACTTGAGTTTTTACTAAAGTTTAACGTTAAACTAAATAGAATTTTATATTTTTGCAGAGAAATGCTGTTTTTTTGGTTTCAACTGTAAATTGCACTAATTATTTTACAGATGCTTTTAGACTTATTGTTCAGTTTACAATAAATATCGTCATAACTAGATCTATATATACAGGATATATTATTAAAACAGAACTAAATGTGAAGATATATTGAAGTATAAAATTAAACAAATTAAATGTGTTTTATCAAAATAAACTTAAGAAATGAACTCTCCATCAGAGTGTCTTTATTGTGCTTTACCGAAAAAGTGTGTGAATATACCTTGTGCTAAACAAACAGCTTCAAACATAAACATTCTTATTTGTATCTCATTTTATTTCTTTCACTGTCCTGTACCTTCTTCTGTGACACCCTAATTCCCTGTCTGGGATAAACTAAAAGTGTATAATAGTGTAACATGTCTATAAAACATATTAGAGGGAGGTGACAGTATATCTAGACCAGGCCTTCCTTTAGATCCCTCCATCCTCTCTTAGCAAACTCTGAAGACGACAAAACAAATGCAACAGGAGGGGGTGGAAGTGCAGTTAAATGTGCACTAAGTGTGGATCACTGAGCGGTGCATTGGAGCCAGGTTTGGCCGGCAGGGGGAAGAGGTGAACGGGTCACAAAGTTACCCTTCAGTCGGTACGTCACTGGGAATTTCCAGTGGGGAAGTCAATTTCACGCACAACCGTCCCGGACTGCTGTCACCTGTTGTTCTTTGTTTCTTTTATCCAGAAAATCACTTATGTTATCAGTCCAGGAAAATGGTGTACATGGTGTAATTGAGACGGCCCCCTAGCGCCATGTCGTGCTTTTGGGATTTGATCGTCTGTTGATCGACTAAGCTTTAATCGATCCGTTACGAGCATGGCCACGGCGCAATGATGTGACCCGAATAAACCATTGAAGCGGACTTGCGTTGCAGATTAATTCTGAACAGAGAGGTACAGCCACTGACCGGAGCGAGTTGAAAAGGTAACGTGGATCATGTATTCTGTCTCATTGGAAATGCAGAATAAAACGCATAACAACTTGGCTCATAATGTGTTCCTCAACACTTCCTTATTAGCTGGCCCGTTAGCAGTGGTCGCTATTCAACGACATTCGGTGACAACAGTTGCCTAGTTGGAAAAAAATTATATCTATGAATGATAATCCGAGATATATTTCACGATCCTGAGGCGTCCGTAACTCGGTAGCGGTCGTGGCTGTCCGTCGCGCACACCCGGGAAAGTGGAGCTACTTTATGGGCAGAGACGGTGCTAAACAATGCCATGCGTAGGGTCCGTCTACAAATACATTGCTGTGCCGTCACTTTTTTGTATTGTTTACTATGGGCCTAGTAATACAAGATTAAAACAGATCTAAACGACCTCTCGTTACTAATTTAGTTATATTCTAGGATGTGACGTTCATGTTGCACAGCTTTAGAAAAAGTAATATGTTTTAAAGTGTGTAAAAACGAATTAGCATGCATGGTATCTACTAGGTTATAAATAGTAGTAGTAGTACTTACTCATTTATTACCCTTACTCATAGTCTTACTAGTACTACATTAATAGGTTATAGGAGGTTATAGTATATATTACTTTGCTTTCGAGGTTAAAGTATTACTAGTAGCTATGTTAGCCCTATACTATTACTAGTACACTATGTTATAGCTATAACCATTGCTTAGAGCCTAAGTACTAGCAGACCCTTACTTATTAGGTTAAAGTATTGACCATTGCTAGATAACTTATAATATTACAGAAGTGCCTAACCCTGTGCTGTCCCTGACACCATGGCTGGAGACGACCTCTACCTGAACAACCATCATCAGGTAAAACCTCCTCAACCAAGCGTGGTTAGAAATATTTGAATGATGGCTGAATGGACAGAAAGCTGATGGCACCGTAGTGTAAAGACTCCATCATGTAGCTGAATCTAGGCAACTCAAAAGCTGTGTTTATTTTGTTAACTGTTTTTATTTGTGTGTTTGTGTGTTTGTTTTGCAGCTTTTTGACATGTCTGAACCCATGTGGGAGCTTCCTAACTACAACCACTTGTCTTCAAGCACTGCGTTGCGGACAGGTAAGAGTTTATTCATACATTTTTGTGAATTTGTTGTTCAGGTATATATAAAAATAAGTTTCATGCTCTGCAATAAGATGCCTTCTGTGCATCGTGATTGCATACGTTTTTGAGAACTTTCTCTTCAAGATGTCCCCGAGTGTTGTGATGAAATTTGAGGGAAAAGGGGTTTCTTGATGTTGCTATATGAGAAAACAGAGTAAGACTCATGTGCCTGTCATAGCTTTCCTTTACTCTCACTTCCCTGTCGGACGGCTAACGGCCTGCTGGGTAAAAAATTGGTTCAGAATAGTTTCACATCAGACTGCTGGCTGTGGATATGATCTCAGATTTCTGTGGTTTTTCTTGCACTTGAATTGTTTGCTTATCTCTTTTTTTAAAAACCTTTCGGATCAGTCTCTTTTTCTACTCTTACTTTAAAGTATTTGGTCGTTTTGTAAAGACCCCAGATTAATTGTGGACAATGTCTGTCGAGATATCAATGATCCATGATTTTTGTTCAACTCACCCCCTCTTGATGTGTAGATGCATTCAAAAATTGGGCAGTTGGCGATCGATTGACATCCATTATATTCCAAACGAGAGTTTAGCAGCTCCCATTGCTGTATCTTGGTTTTGTCCAACCCAGTTAAGCGCATACGATCTGCCAGGGCTAGGTAGGTTTATCCAATAGTGTCCACAAACAAACAAATCCACAAGTTTAGATTCTGTGTTTACTCGCCACTGCACATGCTCACAAACTTAGAGACTGAGGTGCGCATCTAGAATTTAGTACAAAGATAGTGGCTGCCTTACAGGCAGTCTGATCATCAAATTCTGAAAATGTGTGTTCAGTTGACAGTCTCTTGTACATTTTTACAACCCAAAACGGAGCTCTGAGCAATAACCCTAACCCATTCAGAAGGGCATTCTTAGGCTGCGGGCGCACTTGGAGAAAACGACCTAGCCAGGGTAGTTATCATACGCTTAATTGTGTTGGATGAACCAAGATACAGCTATTGGAGCTGCTAAACACTCGCTTTGAAATTAATGTACGTCAATTGATCGCTGACTGCCCACTTTCGGAACGCACCTACACCGCAAGAGGGGGTGAGTAGGACAAAAACCACGGATAATTCACATCTGGACATAGACAATGTCCAAAATGTGGATGTGGTCTTAACAAACTGGCGACATCCTTTAGAATTTTCTCCTTTGTGACTCTTTAAACTTATATCATATCACAAGCCTCAGAGATTATGAAGCATTCTGCCTCCTATCAACAGAAGCTCAAAGGACCTTTCTTATGTAGGGATTACAGCGTTACACAAAGGGAAATGAGGTAAAGAGGCATTCATATCTAATGGAGGCTGTCAAGTGCTGGCGAAAGTATCAGCAAGAGCATTTCCATGGGGAATCAAATATTCTGTATGGCAGAGCATGCCATTTCACGCTGTATTACACTGCTACGGGTTAGGGATTCGATGGCCGTGGACCAAAGCCAATGGCATATATTAATATCTGATAGGAGCTGTTTTTTTAATTAATGAATTACAAACCTTTTGTACAGTTTTCAGTTTGGTATTTTGTTCTTGTCTCTATATTTGTCTCCTTCTCCTTTGGGGAGTGCTGTGCTTCATCAAAGTGTTGAAAAGGTCAGCTCTAGTCTGCTAGAGTTAGGCTAGGAGATGGAACTAAGATAAGTTTTGTCATTGTGTGACAGCAGCATCTCGTCTTCTTCCAGAAGGAAAGTGGTTACATTTGATGTCGACCGTACCCTGCCTTGCGCCCTACACTCAGAGAAGCTTTCCTTTGACAGATCAAAAAATCCCTCTTCGTATGAATTTCTGGCCTACACATTATACGTCAGTTGAGACCTAGATATTTTTTGAAATTTTTGTTCAGCCTAGGGATCGTCACATATGAGCTGTGTCCTTGAAAAAAACAAAAAAAAACTCTCAAGTTGTACCTGCTATTTAACAGTTATAGAATCAATGTCGTTCTTTGACAGTGGGGTTGGTGGCGGTTGGTTACCAGAAGCTCATAGAATGAAGGAGGGCAGATGGAGAGCATAGATGTTGATTAACCCCAGCTGGTCTGACTGTAAATAAATAAATGTTTAACCAGAAGCCGAGGCCTCCATGTTTGACCAGTGATTCTGATGGGATTGGTAAGGGAAGAGACCGGTTCTTAGGAGATAATCTTATGGTAACAGTTGCTTCTTACACTGTTCCTTTTACATCGAAAACGCTTGTTTGATGCAATTCTTTTCCATGTCAATAAAATAATAGAATCATGGAACCGTAAACATACAACACATTTCCATTTTGCAAAAAAGCATACATTTCGATTTTTGACGACTGCAGCCTGCGAAAAACCCTGTTTAACCAATCTCAATCAATTATCGTCATCATCATCATCATGGTGGAGGTACTTCTTATTTACATTTCTCAACACATAGTCCTCTCATTGCATAAATTACATCCATATACATGTTATTATCGCTAAATTTGATTCTATACTGATAGTAAATCACTAAATCCTTATGGCTGCTAATGATATTAATAATATTATCAATATTACAATAGGCATCATGCTATCCTGTCCACTCATATTTATCGACATGGATCCAAATTAGTATGATTGTATGAAAATAATGTTGATTGTTTTTTTTCGTGAACATCCGAATGGTGCGTAACTTAAAATGTAACTGTCGCAACCAATTGTTAGACGGCATGATATCCTTTCCTTTCGTAAAGGATGGTCCAGTGCACCCATTCCTAAGAGATAAGAAAGGAATTCCTGAGTCATAGAGGGTGTGGCTATCAAAAAGGGGTGGCGTCGCCGTCTACTGGTCAAACTAATTATGGAACCCCAACATTGACTCTGGAGCAGAAAGGTGCCACTGAGTTTGAGAGGATAATATATACAGGACCTTCAAATGATCTTCATTGATTGTCCTTTAAATGTTTTTAAATTGTGATTCATGCCTGTAGAAAAGCACTGTGAATGGCCTTTGAACTTAAAGGGTGCTATAGATATAAATCTTCGGACCGGGGCAGCTCATTTCACACCCTCTGTATAACAAATTCAGATTTTCTCCTGACTCTCAACTGCTTTAGTCAGAGTCTAGCCTATTTTACCTTTTATTCTCATTTATGTTCAAGTTTTATCTTCTACTAACGTTTCTTTCACATCATGATCTCATGCATTAAGCTATTAAGCGCTTTCACAAAGAAACCTGATTGGACCACAGCATGCTCATGTTTAATGCAAGTTCAATGCAAGCTTAAATGTCAATAACGTCAATATTTTTTCTCTACCAACAAATAAACAAACAAAATGAATGAATCAAGTAGGGCGTGTATTTGTCCACCAGCTGTTGTCCCTGTTCTGACTGAGATGCTTTTTGTTTTGTAGCTGATGGCCCCTTCCTCCAGATCATTGAACAGCCCAAGCAGGTAAAACTCCAACTCCTCCTAGAACTCTCTTAATGGTCGCTGATGTGGCCAGGAAGGCAGGAAGTTCAGGTTTACAAGGTAAAAGTACCACATGGTACTTCCTATGAACCAGAAATTCCTTTGAACCCTTTATGTAAATGTCAAATTGTCAATTAACACATCGAAACAACATCGTTCCACAATACTTCCTGAAACACATCTGGTACATAACACAATACACGAAAACGGGTGGTAGAGGGACAACAGTACCTCTAATAGACCTACGCATCTACATATACACAGTACATGCTTGCATAAATAAATAATATATAAAATCAGTTGATCTGACTATTATGGAAACTGTAAACAGACCTATTGTTACCATTATGTCCTGATTTGTGATACGGTGCTATGGTGATATGGTCATGTTGTAATATCTATTAAATGTTTGGGTGTGTTTTCCTCTCTATAGCGGGGCTTCAGATTCCGCTACGGGTGTGAGGGGCCCTCACATGGAGGGCTGCCAGGGGCCTCCAGTGAGAAGAACAGGAAGTCCTTCCCAACCGTCAAGGTAACACTTCCTGCCAACGCTGGCCCCCCATCTTGTGTCAGTTTACCCTCATACTTGCTTTTGGGTGTGGGTGGGGGCTCTTATTGTGAAGTGGAACAGATGGCTGGTTGAAATGGTTCACTTATTTCATGGGGGCAGTTATGTGAGAAGTTATTATTGTCTGTCTGCTTTCTGTTCATATCTTCGTTCGTTCGTATGTCTGTGGGTTTGTCTGTGTGTGTGTGTTTGTGTGTCAGGATGTCTGGATGTTTATATCTGTTAGCTGTTATAGCTGTGCATCTCTGTCTGTCTGCCTGTCAGTCTGTCAGTCAGTGTCTCTCTCTGTTAATGCCTTTAAAGAGCCAGTGAACTCAAAGCTTTTTTTTTTTTGCTTTTTTCTTTTATGTGGTAATATGTCATATATGATCGTCAACATAGTAATCTATGCCGTTTTATCACTGTTACTGAAATAAGACCGCAATTTAGAAGAAAGCATTGTTAATGACCCGAGTGCGGGTTGAGCTTCCATGACACCTACGGCATTACACTACGGTGTGTGGGGCTTTTCATATACAACATCGCTCATTATAACATACACAACGACAGTACTAAAAAGAATCAAAGTTGGCGTGGGTCGTAACCATGGGGATAACACGCCTCCCTCTTTCCTAAAACTCTCAACGCAATTTTTTTCTTTTTTTATCTCCCATTGTTCAAATTCCAGCTGATATAGTGGGTTCACTGCCTCTTTAAGTTGTCTGGTGACTGGCAGGCCTGTGCGTCGCTGCATTAGATTATCTGGGGCCAGGAAGAGATTCATGCTGTGCTGTTGGTTCTTGGCCTGGCTGCCGAACAGCCCGCGTGTTTGAACAGGGCCAACGGAGGCGGGAATTCCCCCAGATTCCAGCAAAGTTCGTCCTAGTCAGCCTATTTAGTTGGTGCCTGTGTGCTACAGAGCAAGGCCGCTGGTTAGAGTTGGCAGAAAGGAAGTAACTGAGCTTTATTTGGCTTTGTATGCAAATGATGAGATGAATATAACAGGAACTCTCTCTCTCTCTCTCTCTCTCTCTCTCTCTCTCTCTCTCCCTCTCAAGCTTGTTTTCCCTTTGTTTCTTTGTTATGCTGGGAAAGCCTCTGCCCCCATCATTGACCAACACATCATCACATAGCAAAAACTGTAAATTCCTGTTTCAATTAAACTGCTTAAAATAACCAGAACCCTACCCCTAGTCTGCCCTTAGATCACCAGCCGTGCAAAAGAAAAAGAAAATGAACATGTTGGATAACTCAAGTATTATGATATTTATGAAGCCAAGTGTATACATTCAGATGGACACAACACGGTCAATGGTTGTCACATTCTGCGACCTCACCTCACAAAACAAAGACTTCTTTATAGCACACACACATAGGGAAACACACACACACACACTGTATTTAATTCCCCCACCCCAGCACTCTTGTTGTGCGTAGGGGAATTTCCGTCCACCCACATGTAATAACAAGCGAGCCAAGTCATGACATCAACAGGTGAGACGCTCATATATAAATATAAGACAAGCTGAATACAGAGCACATCCTGGGGGCGCTTGTTTTAGCACCACTGAAGAAGATGTTTCCACCCTGGGAACT